>OLKM01001992.1:0-24422 GCA_900291075.1 Melanogrammus aeglefinus | reverse complement strand
GGGTGGTGTGTGGTGTGTGTGGGGGTGTGACCCTGGTTAATAGGGTGTGGTCGTGCTGTGTGTGTGCGCATCGAACACAGTGTGTGTGTTGTGGATGTAGTTTGATGTTCCAAGTGTTGTCCATCTCTCAGAGGAGAGAGACGGTTTGTGAGTGATTAGCGTGCGCATGTTTAAAGCTTACTGACTGACCCGTGACACCAATATGGTGTGTGTTGTGTGTGTCTGTCTGGGGTGTGTGTGTTCTGTGTGTCTGGGCTGGTGTCTGTCTGTCTGTCTTCTGTCTCTGTCGTGTTGTCTGTCCTCTGTCCCTGTCTGTGTCTGTCTGTCTCTCTGTTGTGCTTGTGTGTTGGTTGTGTTGTGTGTGGTGTGTGTTGTGTGTGTGCTGTTGTGTGTGTCTGTGTGTGTGTGTGTGTCCCGTCTCCAAAGAGGAGGAGCAGCAGCAGCAGCACGTGAGGAGCCAGCTGGCGCTTGCAGAACGCGCGCGCGCTCCATCCAGAGAAGTCGTACTCCGCGGGTTTGCGCCTGGCAACGCCTCCTCCGCCTGGAGCGGGCGCGAGAGACAGTAGACCCTCGGCCCCCAGCGCCAGCGGGCCCCCCCTGGACGTAGAACGGGGCACCCTGTCAACAGAAGGGCCTGTTACTCCATAGTAACATCCATAAGCGTACCAACACACTACATTATTAACCATGTGCTACTCAACAAGCAGACACAGCAGACACAACATGAACAACCACACCACCACACAAATGCAGACACACACACACACGCCCATGTGCACACGCACACACACAAGACAACACATGCACACAAATACGGCACACATGACACGGGCATACAACACCACACCACACTCACATACACACACCACTGTGACACACACGCAATGACCTAATTGGAGGTAGCAGCACTTCCGCAGCCTCAAATTGAGATTGGAGGGCTGGAACGGACCCCAAACAGACACACACACACACACACACACCACACCCGACCACAGACAGCACACCCTCACAGCCAGACACAGACAGACCACACACAAGACACACACCACACACACACCACCGACAACAACGACAGACAACACACACACACACACAACACACAGACAGACACACACACACACTCCAGACTCTACACAGACACAGACACTCAGACACACACACACACAGAGACACTCACACACAGACACAGACACTCACAAGACACAGACACTCACACACACACAGACACTCACACACAGACAATCACACACACACACACACACAGACACACAGACACTCACAACACACACACACAGACACACAACACAGACACACACTCAAACACAGACACACACACAGACACTCACACAGACACAGACACACAGACACTCAAACACAGACACCACACACACAGACACACAGACACAGACAGACCACACACACACACACAGACAGACACACACACCACACGTGATTCCACAACTAGGCTCACTTAGAGCCTGGCTGCTTGCCCTCCCCCCTGAGCATTACTGAGTCAATAAGAGAGAGGCTGTCTCTCTGAACGCAGGCCGCTTGTGTCCCGCTGGTGATGGAGGGCTGCAGAGTGCCCAACTCCATCTCGCGCGCGGAAATTCAGAAGAACAGCAATATCAGCCTTTATGCAACACCTCTATAAGCGCCATTTAGGATTGGTTGTTTATTAACCTTATATTTGGTCTGCCAAACACTCTGGTTCCACCACTGGAATTGGATTAGATCAGTGGCCAAGACACGTAAAATTTTCCGGCACATCGTGCTTGCTTCTTAATGTACGTCTCTTCATGTAACCACAATCCAAATGAGACACTGCAGCCTTTCTCTAGGCCGAACCCATTTTGCACCTCAGATGCCACAATTAGCACCCAACACACCCCACTTTAGCACCAAACAGCCCACTAGCACCCAAACACCGTGCGGCACCCCACTGCCAACCAGCACCCAATCGCCCCACTAGACCCAATACGCCCCATACATCAGCTTATAGCCACTTAGCACCCAAATCGCCAATTTAGCACCCCAACTAGCCTACTAGCCCCAATACGCCCCACTTAGCACCCATACGCCCCACTTAGCACCCCCAACAGGCCCTTATTAGCACCCCACTACTGCCCAACATGCACCCCAACAGCCCGCTTAGCACCCCAATACCCACCACATAGCACCCAATACGCCCCACCTACCCAATCGCCAACTAGCACTAACGAGCCAAAGAGTCACGTAGAGGATCCACTGAATGAGAGACATCTCCCAGCCCACTCGACTCTACTCTGTGATTTGAGTTTCATCGTTATCCGTCGGCAATGGCAATTCCAACATATAAACATGCGTAGAAAGCGGGAGCGCTGCAGAACGACGTCATGTCATGTCCTGTCTGGCCCGATCAGAAACCACTCACACCCTTTTGGTGCAGTGACCAATTTGCCTTCAATTGCGCAGACTTTTCAGGACGTATGTGTGTGTTGTTCAAAAGTCACTGTGGCATCCGTCTCGGTTAACACTCTCCACCCCCCCCCCCGCCAGCTGCTGTGGCACACACGGGGCGTTCTTCTGTACATGCTGGCGAGCCTGGCACCACTGGACAGGGCCTCCCTGTCGAGAACAGGCAGCAGCCTGACCAGCTGACCGACGCTCACTGTGCGGCGGCTGTGGCTGCTGATGGACGGGTGGGTCGCAAACCGCACACCTTAGCTTGACTTACCACAACCAACGCCAAGGAGCCAGCTGTGTGCAGCGGGTGTGTGAGCAACCTGAGTTATCGACTCCCCCCCCTTCCCCTCCAGCCTGTGGAGTAGCCGGGCGCGGCTGGAGGAGCGCGGCCCAGACCACCACCGGCCACCACCCAGTGCCGCGTGCTGCCGCGCTGCTGGCTCTGACGGCGAGAGGCTGTCCAGTGGGACCGGACTGGAGGAGGCCAGGCAGCACAGCAACAGGTGGCTCCCCACCCCGCCGGACCCGTCCAGACCCCCCAGGACATACACCACCCACGATGAGTACCATACAGTAGCAGTACTAGAATTACATTTACAACTGAATATTGTAAGTATATGTGAAGTACATTACAGTAGAATATGATGAAACATTACAGTCGTACTATTGTGAGTACATTTACATTTCGTACTATAAGTACATTACGTGTACTATGAAGTACATTACAGTAGTACTAGAAGTACATACAGTAGTACTATGAGTACTTACAGTCGTACTATGAAGTACATTACAGTAGTACTATGAAGTACATTACAGTAGTACTATGAAGTACATTACAGTCGTACTATGAAGTACATTACAGTAGTACTATGAAGTACATTACAGTAGGGGTACCATTTAACAGGCAACCCTACTATTAATAAAGAAGAAAATATAGAAAACATAATTAGGTTTTCCCTCATCTGGAAAAGCACTAGTGCTGGGGTACCGGATGGAGGGGTTCTGACCCCATTAACTCCTCGATAGGTTAAGTATTGTGTCTGTAGCGGTTAAGCGTGCATGGGCCACGCATGATGGGCCAGGACCTTAAGTGCTCTGAATGGGTCAGCACATCGTTAATAATGTCTGATGTTGTGACAACATTACCCTGGCGAGTTCTGTTCACTAATTACAGGACCCGAGCGTCCACAGAGATTAGGTCATCTGTTGTCTTTAACATTCCTCCAGTGAAGGTGAACTCACATTGAAGGTTGAACGGTTAGTCTCTCCGCGGACCCTGCAGAACGCTGTGTCCACCCGTCTCCTACGACCTGGGTACCAGGGACAACTAACGGTACCAGACCCCACGCTGGTCCTCTGGACGCCTGAAGCTCACTGGCCTGTCTGTCTACCTCTATCTCATCTGTCTCTCTGTCCCTCACTCCCCCGGCTCTGTCTCTCCCTCTCTCTCCTGTCCGTCTGTCCCTCCCTCCCTCTCCTGTCTTTCCGTCTGTCCCTCCCTCCCCCCGTCTGTCTGTCTCTCCCTCTCTCTCCTGTCAGTCTGTCCCTCCCTCCCCCGTCTGTCTGTCTGTCCCTCCCTATCCTGTCCGTCTGTCCCTCCCTCCCCCCGTCTGTCTGTCTGTCTGTCCCTCCCTCCCCCCGTCTGTCTGTCCAGGCGTGTGTTGCGGCGCGGTCTCCGGGTGTGGGTCCTCCTCCCCGGCCGGCAGAGGGAGGAGCGGGAGAAGGAGGCGCGCAGGGAGCAGCTGAGGAGGAGGGTGGAGGAGGTGCTGCCGGACTTCAGGTCCTCGCCCCTGGGCTCCTTCTGAACCTAACACACACACACACACACACACACACACACACACACACACACACACACACACACACACACACACACACACACACACACACACACTCTCACACAACACCCACACACACACACGTCCCTCTGACCCAAGACCCGGTCCTCGAAGCAGCCGGTCGTCAGAAGGCTCTTAGAACACGTCTTTGTGGAGGATGTCCGTTTCATCATCACCCCCCCCCCTGTGCTGAGCAGGTCTCAGTCCATCTCTGTTCTAACCTCATGACCTGTTCAGGCCATGACCCCGCCGTCACGTTAATCCACCCTCCGCCAACGTACGCCACAACGTAATAAAAGAATTCAATCACATTTATTGATTTGTCGCTCGCATCATTTCAAGGCACTGAATGTGAAGTCTGTACAGATGAAAGTTGAATCTTCAACTTTCACAGCAAAAAGATTACGATGAAAGGGAAAAATGGTGTAGTGGAGCAAAGGGCAGGAGAGATACACACTAGAGGAGTGTAGACTGTCCATCATGAACAGCTGTGTGGGCTCCTCGTTAACGGTGGTCCTGATCGCTCAGTCAGGTCTATTAACAACCTGACCCGGGGCAGTTCAGCCTGGACGGGGCCACACTGCCACCTAGTGTCCACGGATGGTACAGCAGCCAGAACAATGAATAAAATAGAGCCGTTGGACTCCTCACACCGCGTCGCGTCGAGGGGGGGGGCGCTGGCGCCTTCAGGTGCATGGTCATGAACTCGGCCCAGTTGTCACGGAGACCGCGGGAGTAGTTGGTGGCGTCGCTGGTGGCCCCGTTCCGCGCGGCCAGGCGGACCTCCCGCTCCGTCACGTTGAGGCTGACGTGCACCAGCTGCACCAGGAGCAGGTGGAGCAGGCCCGCCGTCACCATGCTGCAGTACCACGCACAGGTGAAGCACAGCGCGTCGCTGGAACACACACGCGCACGCACACACACACACACACACACACACACACACACACACACACACACACAGACACACACACACACACACCCGTCAGGAGAATGATCCTCCATCCCAGTGAGGTGCGCTCCTGACTGGCGGGGGGCTGTGATTCAGGGGGTTTGATACCCGGCCGTTTAAAAACCCCGATCCCCGCAGTCTGGGCCTCTTAGGGTGAGACTCCCAGCCTTCATTTTATTGACAGAGCTCTACTTGGGAAGCCTCCTTCTTACCTCCCTGTTGAAGTTCCCGTCAACCCGTCACAGCACCAGGGTAGTCTTATTTCTTTAGATACTCCTTAAATTAGATCTGATTTTGGAAAATTGTCTTTTAGCTTTTTTTGCCACCTCTAGCTTCTAGAATTCTATTCAAGAAGCTCTTAAATTAAAAGCGTTTGTGTCAGTAAATGAATTTATAAGAGTTGACTTAATGAGACGGAAGCTCAGTGCTATTGTTTAAAATTCTCATAACTGTTATTTATGTATTTTCTTTTTCTTTTTACTTCTGATGTCTCAAATTGTATTTTATGTAATGACTGCTGTTGTGTTTTTTCTACACCCTGTATTTCTGGCCTCTTATCAGGGCCTTGCTGTAAAAGAGTCTTGTGCTCAGCCAATTTTCCCTGAATAAACAATGAATTTAATTTAATTTAATTATTCATCTTGAGTGAACTGAGGCTCTGGATGAAAGTGTCTGTCTGCAAGTTGACTCAAAAGCAACCTACTCAATAAAATCACTATGATGTGAACAGCCAATGGGAAGCCTCCCTTGATATGTAATGTTACCAGTTTAGACAAAGTGGAATAAAACCAGATCCCAAATATTTGAATTTTTTCTTTATGCGGCCCATTAATAAACAACCATGTTTGTCTTTGAAAAATAATCTGAATCTGAACCGCATACAGTATCTGTGAGTGAAGGAGGGTTGTGTGACTGGGTACAGCAGTGGTGCTGAGCTGGTGGTCTTTTTAAAGATTATGCCCAGAGTGACCCACTTCAAACCTCTAAAGCCACGCTCCACTGTGAGAAGAGCCAACACACAGCCTGCTGCTTCACTACACCGCCTGGGAGCCAGTAGCATGGGGGGGCTTCCAGTTCAGAACAAAAGACCTCCTGCTGGGCGCGCCAGATCCCTTGAAGACCACATGGGGTCCCTCGGGGGGTCTCTTCTCCCGTCTGGGGGGCTCAGGGTGTGATGGCTGACGGCGCCAGCCTTACTATGAAGTGGAGCGGGGACTTGCTAAAACTACTATAGCTGCGTTCCAAAACCGTTTCCCTCCGTTCTCCATCGCTGGTCACCATCCCCTTGGGGAGCGCAGCAGGGGGTGTGCGAGAGGGACTGAGAGCCGTGCTGCTTCCGTCAACGCAATGTTGTCTGGGCCAATCACAGCCTTCAGACCTGGATTTATAGATGAATATCTAAAGCTGCCTTAAAAATAACTCTTAAAAGCCCTTCCTGTGTGGGGCGCACTGATGTGTCCTCAGTGCTTCTCCTACCGACTGCGGATTGAAACCATAAGTAAGATGGCGGACACGGAGAACGCATCCATATGTAATAAGGATTGGAATGGTGTGTGCGTGTGCTTGTGTTTGTGCGGATGCAGTTGTTTATGTGCATGTGAGTTTGTGCGCGTGTGCTTGTGTGTGTGTGCGTTAGTGCGCGTGTGTGTGTGTGTGTGTGTGTGTGTGTGTGTGTGTGTGTGTGTGTGTGTGTGTGTGTGTGTGTGTGTGTGTGTGTGTGTGTGTGTGTGTGTGCGCGTTGGTGCACGTGTGCTTGTGTGTGTGCGTTGGTGCGCATGCACGTGTGTGTACCTGTACTGGCGATAGACGCCGGGGCAGTGCAGCAGGGCGAGGAGGACGTTCTGAGCAGGACACACGCTGCGCAGCACCAGACCAATGCCGTACAGCGACGTCAGCAGGAAGAGGAGGAGTGTGAGCAGGAAGCTGCGGTGATTGGCTTGCCCCACACAGCTGTTGATCCTGAACGACGTAGACAGAGGGACAAAGAGTGACAGAAGACACACACACACACACACACACACACACACACACACACACACACACACACACACACACACACACACACACACACACACACACACACACACACACACGTGTGATGACATTGGATAATAAATTATCTATATGCAAGTTTGGACACAATTAAAGCCTCGTGGTAAACATTATGCCACCGCTTGAAGGGGACCTGTGTTCTGAGGTCTAGAGGACCTGTGTTCTGAGGTCTAGAGGACCTGTGTTCTGAGGTCTAGAGGACCTGTGTTCTGAGGTCTAGAGGACCTGTGTTCTGAGGTCTAGAGGACCTGTGTTCTGAGGTCTAGAGGACCTGTGTTCTGAGGTCTAGAGGACCTGTGTTCTGAGGTCTAGAGGACCTGTGTTCTGAGGTCTAGAGGACCTGTGTCCTGAGGTCTAGAGGACCTGTGTTCTGAGGTCTAGAGGACCTGTGTTCTGAGGCCTAGAGGACCTGTGTTCTGAGGTCTAGAGGACCTGTTGTTCTGAGGTCTAGGAGGACCTGTGTTCTGAGGTCTAGGAGGACCTGTGTTCTGAGGTCTAGAGGGACCTGTGTTCTCTGAGGTCTCTAGAGGACCTGTGTTTCTGAGGTCTAGAGGACCTGTGTTCTGAGGTCTAGAGGACCTGTGTTCTGAGGTCTAGAGGACCTGTGTTCTGAGGCCCAGAGGACCTGTGTTCTGAGGTCTAGAGGACCTGTGTTCTGAGGTCTAGAGGGACCTGTGTTCTGAGGTCCTAGAGGACCTGTGTTCTGAGGTCTAGAGGACCTGTGTTCTGAGGTCTAGAGGACCTGTGTTCTGAGGTCTAGAGGACCTGTGTTCTGAGGTCTAGAGGACCTGTGTTCTGAGGTCTAGAGGACCTGTGTTCTGAGGTCTAGAGGACCTGTTGTTCTGAGGTCTAGAGGACCTGTGTTCTGAGGTCTAGAGGACCTGTGTTCTGAGGTCTAGAGGACCTGTGTTCTGAGGTCTAGAGGACCTGTGTTCTGAGGTCTAGAGGACCTGTGTTCTGAGGTCTAGAGGACCTGTGTTCTGAGGTCTAGAGGACCTGTGTTCTTGAGGTCTAGAGGACCTGTGTTTCTGAGGTCTAGAGGACCTGTGTTCTGAGGTCTCAGAGGACCTGTGTTCTGAGGTCTAGAGGACCTGTGTTCTGAGGTCTAGAGGACCTGTGTTCTGAGGTCTAGAGGACCTGTGTCCCTGAGGTCTAGAGGACCTGTGTTTCTGAGGTCTAGAGGACCTGTGTCTTCTGAGGTCTAGAGGACCTGTGTTCTGAGGTCTAGAGGACCTGTGTTCTGAGGTCTAGAGGACCTGTGTTCTGAGGTCTAGAGGACCTGTGTTCTGAGGGTCTAGAGGACCTGTGTTCTGAGGTCTAGAGGACCTGTGTTCTGAGGTCTAGAGGACCTGTGTTCTGAGGTCTAGAAGGACCTGTGTTCTGAGGTCTAGAGAGACCTGTGTTCTGAGGCCAAGAGGACCTGTGTTCTCTGAGGTCTAGAGGACCTGTGTTCTGAGAGGTCTAGAGGACCTGTGTTCTGAGGTCTAGAGACCTGTGTTCTGAGGTCTAGAGGACCTGTGTTCTGAGGTCTAGAGGACCTGTGTTCTGAGGTCTAGAGGACCTGTGTTTCTGAGGTCTAGAGGACCTGTGTTTCTGAGGTCTAGAGGACCTGTGTTCTGAGGTCTAGAGGACCTGTGTTCTGAGGTCTTAGAGGACCTGTGTTCTGAGGTCAAGAGGACCCTGTGTTCTGAGGTCTAGAGGGACCTGTGTTCTGAGGTCTAGAGGACCTGTGTTCTGAGGTCTAGAGGACCTGTGTTCTCTGAGGTCTAGAGGACCTGTGTTCTGAGGTTCTAGAGGACCTGTGTTCTGAGGTCTAGGAGGACCTGTGTTCTGAGGTCTAGAGGACCTGTGTTCTGGAGGTCTAGAGGACCTGTGTTCTGAGGTCTAGAGGACCTGTGTTCTGAGGTCTAGAGGACCTGTGTTCTGAGGTCTAGAGGACCTGTGTTCTGAGGTCTAGAGGACCTGTGTTCTGAGGTCTAGAGGACCTGTGTTCTGAGGTCTAGAGGACCTGTGTTCTGAGGTCTAGAGGACCTGTGTTCTGAGGTCTAGAGGACCTGTGTTCTGAGGTCTAGAGGACCTGTGTTCTGAGGTCTAGAGGACCTGTGTTCTGAGGTCTAGAGGACCTGTGTTCTGAGGTCTAGAGGACCTGTGTTCTGAGGTCTAGAGGACCTGTGTTCTGAGGTCTAGAGGACCTGTGTTCTGAGGTCTAGAGGACCTGTGTTCTGAGGTCTAGAGGACCTGTGTTCTGAGGTCTAGAGGACCTGTGTTCTGAGGTCTAGAGGACCTGTGTTCTGAGGCCTAGAGGACCTGTGTTCTGAGGTCTAGAGGACCTGTGTTCTGAGGTCTAGAGGACCTGTGTTCTGAGGTCTAGAGGACCTGTTGTTCTGAGGTCTTAGAGGACCTGTGTTCTGAGGTCTAGAGGACCTGTGTTCTGAGGTCTAGAGGACCTGTGTTCTGAAGGTCTAGAGGACCTGTGTTCTGAGGTCTAGAGGACCTGTGTTCTGAGGTCTAGAGGACCTGTGTTCTGAGGTCTAGAGGACCTGTGTTCTGAGGTCTAGAGGACCTGTGTTCTGAGGTCTAGAGGACCTGTGTTCTGAGGCCTAGAGGACCTGTGTTCTGAGGCCCAGAGGACGTTCACTCTAAGCTTTGTTTGTCACTCATTACACTGCTGGTATGGAAGTCTGCCTGAAGCAGGGCTTCGACCCAAGTATGGCTGTTTGAAATCCAACCCAGAACCTTTAGGGTTGGTGGTCATACCCTACTGGGGGCGGGACTAGACAGACTCCACTCCACAATAATAACAGAAACCCCGTAATAGAGCCGTAGAATAAAGAAATGAGCAGATGGTGTCTTGAAAAAGAGAGGAGCTCCAGAGGAAGGCCCCCATGGTGCCGAGCAGAACCCACCAGACACAGTGGTGGTCCAGCCTCTGCACGCACACGCCACAGATCCGACAGTGTCCAGCCCGGGGCGGCCGGGCCAGACTGCAGGCGGGGCACCAGTCCTCCCGGGCGCTCTGGCCCCCCCCGGGCCCCAGAAGCACCTCCTCCCTCCCCCCGGGCCCCTGGAAGGCGGGGTCTGTGTGGTAGCGCGCCGCGGCGTAGGTGACGTTGCTGTGAGGGGTTTGGGTCCGCCGCACCAACCCCGTGGTCCCGCTTGGTGTGCAGCATGGCGGCCACCGTCAGCACCACCCCGGCCGTCACCACCCGCCAGCTGGACGGGGGCTGACGCCGCCGCGGGGGCAGCACCTCCACTGACGAACAGGAAGTACATGTAGGCCAGGGAGAGAAGAGCGCCAGGCTGAGGAAGAACAGGGTGCGGCCTTTTCTTGCGGTGGGTGACGTAGTAGTACCAGAGGCACCAGCACAGGCAGCGCCGGTCAGCACCGCCACGCCCCAGCCAGGAAGTGCAGCGCGGCCAGCCGCAGCACAGCGCGGGCAGCAGCACGAGGGGCGGGACGAACGGGACAGCTCCAGCCTGCGGGCCCCGCCCCACAGCCAGGGCACGCGCACGCGGTCCGAGAGCACGGCGGAGAGGCGGTCCAGGGAGCCCTGCGTCTGGGGCTGTAGCTTCATCCACCTGCAAGAGGACATGGGGCCAAGGGTCAGGGGTCAACCTGCTGAGACCTGCCTCACATCAAGGCCCCATACATGTATATAGGGGAATACACGCAAGAACCTCCATTTGATTATCCTGAATAAACTCAGAATGTCACATGGATGAATACCTCATACCTTTCATGTGTAAAAAGTATTTTTTTTTCTTTTTGGATGATAATTGAATTAAATGTGGTGTATGACTGTAGTTTTATGATTTACTGCAGTAGGTTGAATTGTATTCAGAGACGCTGATGCTGTGCTCGTATGCATCTCTACCACCATACAAGCCGACACAAGTAAAAATAACGACCACTTCTTCACTGTTGAAAAACAGATCTTAGATCTCAATGAGGTCTTTCTCCTTATGGATCAAGGTGAACACATTAAATAACGCCCCTGCTGATGCAGCCTTCAGTTTCAAGGAGGTGCTCCACAATGCTGTTCCCTGATTTAATGGAGGCTGGAGAAAATGTGGCCACACCAACACAAGAGAAAGCTTAACCAACTGATGTGACGTCAACAGCCCTTTTGGGGGTCATGCTTCTCCATATGGATAAGAACACCTGAATGGTCTCCACAGGATAATAAGTGTAATGTCATCTATCCTCATTAATCATCTTAAACAGCAGAGTCCTTCCTGCTACTATAATTTCCAAGTTCCTTCCAAGGTACTTCCAAGGTGCTACTATAATTTCCCTTCGTGGATTTATCCTCATGGGATTGGCTCATCCATTTTTAATCAAGAAGCCAGAAGCCCCGTGGGTCGGTGTTGTATTACTCTCTCCCCAGCCCTTACCTGTCACAGGCCTCATCCAGGTCCTCACAGTCACAGCAACAGGCGGCCACGTGACTCCGCTCTCCTTGGCGGTTGATGTACTCACAACAGCACAAGGCCTCATCCATCTCCGACCTCCGATTGGCTCGCTTCTTCATGACGGACAGCCCCGCAGCCAATCACCACCAGGCGTCAGTACCGTGACGGGTGCATGGAGGATGGCCACTGCCCTGCTGAAAAGAAATGGGCATTTATTACATAAAATTTAAATATACATTTGCATACAGGAAACACGTGTCTAACCAATCTGTAGAAAACAAAGACCAATTAGATTCAATATCTCTTTTAACCAGGGAGTCCCCAAAAAATATAAATGAAAAAACGGACGACATAAAACAGAAAAAGACAATTGGCAATTTAACATCATCTTAACATGATCACCAGCAGCGTTCAGTATTAGCACGTGGGCATTTAGTACTCAAATAGCCCTTTATCCTAGTTTTAAACTGTTTCAATATTGGAATGCAGTCTCATTTAAGATCAGTTTATACCAGGATATGGGTGCAAACTTTAAAGGAACTCTCACCGAAGACAGTTCAACTTCGGTGAATGTCATACATGATTTGCCCGTATGATCGAGAGAGGAAAGAGTACAATTCTATGTGGTGACTTTAGGAGTCAGGAGAGAACATATGTAAAAGACGGCAGTTCAAATAATGTGGTCTTAATAAAGAAAAATATACCAATGCTCCAACCTTCATACAAGCTACAGGGATAAGTACGAAAACCAGAATTTGTTACAAATCTTAGTCCTGCATGATATAATACAGAATCCAGCATTTTCAGAGGAGATTGATTGGCATGCATGCGTAAAATATCACCATAATCCAGTATTGACAGAAATGTTGCTAGTCTTTTCTCACACTTAAAAGGAAACAGCATTTGTTTCTATAATAAAAACCCAACTTTACTCTAAGTTTTTTTGTTAGACACTCAATTGTGATGTTTAAAGGACAAATTTTCTTCTAAGAAGAAACCAAGATATGTGTAGACTGGAACTCGTTCATTACTCAAGTGTAACAATCTGACAAACATCGTCAAGTTTCTCCTTGATTTTGAGAAGCACATCATTTTACTTTTGTCAGAGTTTAATACAAGTCTTAATTTGTGGAGATTTCCTCTGAATAGTATTAAAAGCAGATTGCAGTTCTTCTGTGGCACTTGCGAAAGGATGAGGCAGGACAATACAAAACGGTGTTAATCCGCATAAAAATGACACTTTTGCTTTTGTTACATTGTGACATAAGTCATTTATATAAATTAATAAATAAAATTGTGTTTCAGGGGTTCAAATGTGCTTAGAAGCTACCACAACAAAAAGTCTGGCGCAGCTGATAGGCCTATTGGCTTTAAACCCTAACCAGCTGGAAACCCATTTGAGTGTTTTTGGCTGGAAGCAGTTCCCCTGAATTAACTTATCAGATCCCCCATGGTCCACACATCCGTAATGGGAAAATTCAAGTAGACTTCAAATTATTAGCGCGGCATTTAGGTGTGGCAACCATAAGCCATTACACTCATTAAATGTTCTGTATTGATTCTTGTATCCCTCCCCAGAGTCCAAAATCAAGATGATTATTCACCCTTAAGCAACAAGTGGAATTGAAAGACCTGCCAAAGACCTTCTCCACCAGCCACGGTTGTTCCATCTCCACTGCGGTTAAAGCCTTATCATTAATCGGTTATTGAACGACAAATGGCAGTAACGAAATTGGTCTTTTTCTGGGCCAATGAAGGACCAATTTAAGTGTACAAGGTCGACGTACACCTGTCATTCCCCACCCGATGTTTTAATTCAAGACATCAGGCAGTTTTGAGAAAAGTTTCCTGAATTCCATAACCATCTATTAAAAACAACCTTCCCTCCGGTTCCTGAAACGCATCAGTACAATGTTGTGCAAATTCAATCACAACGTCAAGTAGTCAACAGCCACGTATCTGTCAAGCAACACACTAATCGATGTCAATAAAACAAGAGATACATTGATAATAGAGCGATTGCTTACGGCACTCAATCGCGTCGTTCCTTTTCCGCGTCGTTACGTCATTACGCAGGATGACGTGGGGGGTGGGGTTCTTCACGTCACACAGACCTCCACCGTCACAAGGAGGGGAACCCTTCCTCGGCCACCAGCGGTTTTCAGGCAGGATTCAAATACAAGTTGGCCAACCTTAATATAGGCACCACGAAGACTTTGCTGTAGTGTAGGCGCCTGAATAAAGCGGCCTAAAACACTTTAAGCAACCTGATTATGTTGTCTTTTTTCTGGTCGTTGCAGGCTTCCGTAGTCACGCGACACTGAAAGGAAGACTCACAAGTCTGTATGGAAGGTATTTTATTTAAGACCATATCATGAATGTACAAAAGTGCCAACAACAAAAAGGTATAATTTGGACAATACTAGAGTCCATTTACATGTCTGGCAAACGGGGCATAATGCATGGCCTTCAAATAAAGATAGGGACTGGGTCCACCATGACGAAAGCACGCTGTAATATCAAACATTAGCAGAAAGAAAATTATATATTTCTATCAGTTATAAAATCAAGGCAATACATTCAGATATATCACAAATTAAGCTTTCAGCTATCAAAAATATATATAGCAAGACAGCCATATATACACCGTTATTCCTCCCTCACCGTCTGGGAGGGTAAGAGTGGAAATCAGCACTACATCAATCACATTAGATGTGTCACAGTTTTAGGAAGTTAAAATCTTTGCCGTTTTTAGCTCACTAGTGGCTTGTAGGCCTACCTCACTCAACAGTACATTCCCCTTGGAAACAAAAATAAATCTATAAAAGAAAGGTCAGACCATACATGGAACCTACTCCCCATACTCTCCAGAGAGCATCAGGGACTTATCTACCGGAGGGAAACACTAGGAAAACACTGAACCTCACTCAGGTTGAGCGTGACTGATCATCACTGATGTTGAGGTCCAGCTGCCTTCTGTGGTCCACTGAAGGGAGTCATTATAACAGCTCGGATTAAACAGAATGCTCTGGGGGACAGCTAGCACCAAGGTGGATTGTCATCCAATCCAAAAGTAATAATCACCCACAATATTTTTTTCAAATTTTAGAAGAGTGATTAACAAGAAAAACCCATCTCCATTTATTAATTAACTAAAAAATAATTAAAAACTAAAAATTAAACATTAAACACTAACATTAAAAAAACTAAACGTTAAATATATTAAGGCCTCTGTGCAAAGAATGTCAATAAAGTTGATGTTTGCAAAATATCCATTTAAAACGAGAGTGTTGCATTTTGGTGCATAGAGACTGGAACCATAGAGGGGGACCTCAGAGGAAGACCAGTCCTTCTGACTGGGCCCTCGCCAGTACATTCAGCAAGAGACTGTTGTGGAGGCAGACCAGCCTTCTCCCCATCATATCACAGCCTGCTACTGAAGAATAAAACATCCCCTGGCAGCACCGTCGAGAAGTCAGAAGTACTGTAGACTCAAAGAAGTGCACCATGAGCGATCTCAGGGGGCACCCAGAGCACCTGGCACTCATATTCCGTGGCAACGCATCGCCATGGGGGGTCTCTGATGCCATCCCATAACAGCAGGATACAGAGGTTATGGGTTTCTGTCTCCCCACCTCCAAGAGGTATTTTATTCACAGTAGCCAATGAGGACCTCTCGCCTGTCGGCAGGTGTTTGGATGTCATTGTGGTCCCACTGTCTGATTGGCCATCGCAAAGTTGTGCTGAAGCATGACCAGGGAACCTCGAAGCTGTGGGGCGGGGGGGACAAAAGCGACATGAGAGAACAACAAAACAACAGACACATTTGTTTTTTCCACGACATGATGAGACTGATTAAAACCAAATGCTCCTAAATCCCCCCCAAACATGCACTGGAGAGCCGGCCCCTCTGAAGAATATGGTGGTATGAACCTGCTCTAGGAGGTTGATGGAGTCCTGGAGAACCGCCTTCAGTAACTGGGACTCCTTGTTGGACCGGGGCCCTAGTCCTGGGCCTATAGGACCAAAGTCCCCCCTACCCAGAGAGACCACATCCAACATCAGCTTCCTCCAGACCATTACTGAAGACCAATGCTACATTTGAGGAACTACAAGTAAAGATGTGGTGAAACAACAACAACAACAACAACAACAACAACAACAACAACAACAACAACAGGATGAGAACGCTTTGTTGTCTGCCACATGTGATCAGGGTCTGGACTCACCTGGGCAGGTGGGCGGCCTGCTCCCGTATTCGGTGCTTGGTGCTCAGGTACATTCGCTGGGCCACGTCCTCCATGGCCCACAGCTTCGCCAGCAGACCGAGGTTCAGCAGGGTCAGCACCAGCAGGCTGGGGGAGGAGGTCACACACAACCACACACACACACACACGAGACGGACACGGAGGGCATCGTTAAAGCACTGCATCCATGGAGACAGAGGCAGGGTTCGACTCACAGGGTCTGACTCACATGACACTCATCCCTGCTACGATGGTGTGGATGTTCCAGCAGTACGGGACCTTCAGGTCCATCGAGCCTGGAAACCAAGCACACAACTGGGTTTCAATACGCAATCACACCAAGAGTACAGGATTTAAGTGTCTATAGTATTCTTTCATATCAACACGTATTGGCAAGGTTTTTTTTAAGAAAGACGAAATTTGGAAAAATGTGTGGAAGGGTCCACAAATTACAAAAAGTGTTATATTTCCACCATATCCCCGACCCTGCCTCACAGAGAGACCGTTATCACAGTACCTTTTGGAGTAAAGCTAACATAACGTCAGGCTACCCTCATGGCCCCAGAGGGCCAGGTGTATATAAAATACCAGGCGCATGCACCTTGCGGACACTGTATTAATCAGAAACACGTTTGTAACTCATTGCCAGGATTGCATTTTCCATTTCAAGGTCAATCAGGCACTGAGAACCAGGTCACACGGCCTTGTGTGGAAAATATCGCCAGCGGACATCCAACCATGATGGTTAACACAAGGAAAGGGCTTGGGCTCATTTGAAATGATATGACCTTATTTCACAGTATTCAAATGGTGGTGGACATCATAGGGATCTGAGCCTCGTGTCCCTCTCTGGGCCGCGGGCACGTGGGCGTGGCCAAGTGGGCGTGGCTGAGTGGGCGTGGCCGAGTGGGCGTGGCCGAGTGGGCGTGGCCGAGTGGGCGGTGGGGTGCTGCACCAGCTCGGGCTGGCCTGTAGGCCTCTTAAGGGGCCTCGTCTCTCTCTCCTCGCAGCTAGCTCCTGGTTCGGTCTCCAGCTTGGTGAACTTGGTCTTATGTTCACATCATAAATACAACCACTCCCACCGCAAGAGCTCAACCCATCAATACACTTCACACACCACTGACCATACAGACTTCCGGTTAGGCTCCAATATAGCTTGATTAGCATGACTATATTTAACCATTATTCGGCAGAGGTGGATAATTGTTTTAGTATGCTACACGTGAACAAAATAAACAAGATATCACGTTTTGCCGGGGTGTATTTGTTTTAATTAGCGGTTTATTTGTTTCTATAAGCGTGATGAGACTCCCCATTAGAGAACAATATCCCGAGTTTGAGATCTCAGTCATGGGATAGTGCCCAATATCCCGAGATAACGAACCAATTCAATTCCTCCATCTCAGGATGTTCACGTGTAGCATATACTAGGTTACTATAGACCCTTTGAATCCCGTGTCCGAGCGTGGTGGGGACATGGAGAACAGGAGGTAGGCCTTACCCATGGGCCCCTCGCGGAGCTGCTCCGAGTCCGGGTCCGTACGGGCCCGCTGGGCTTCAGGTGCTCCGGCCCGCTGCGGGCTGAAAGTCCTCCTCCTCCTCCTCAGATTACTCATCTTCCCGGCATCCCTGGCGCCCCTGGTTCATCTCCGCCTCCTCCTCCAGCAGCTCAGATTCTGTACCATCCCAGGAGAGCAGGGAAAGAGGGAGAGGAGAAAGGAGATGAGGAGAGGGAGCAGGTGAGGGAGCGAGGAGAGGGGAGCGAGGTGAGGAGAGGGAGATGAGGAGAGGGAGCAGGTGGAGGGAGCGAGGTGAGGGGAGCGAGGGTGAGGGAGCGAGGTGGAGGAGAGGGAGCGAGGAGAGGGAGTGAGATGAGGAGAGGGAGATGAGGAGAGGGAGCAGGTGAGGGAGCGAGGAGAGGAGAGGGGGGTAAGGAGAGGGAGTGAGCTGGTGGAGTGGAGGCTGCAGCAGGGACACTTGGTTTCAGGGTAACAAAGTGTCACTGCTGGGAACTCATCGATTAAAGTGCGTATTGGAAGTTAATTTTTTTTTTAATATTTATACATAACATTCTCTGAAAATTGCCCTTTGAAATTGAAATGCGGGATTTTATCAGTTAAAAATATTATATCGGCAAAAATTCCAGTTTTAAAGTGCCTATTTTGAGCAAGGCTTCAAAAACCGTTGTTTTTTTTATGTGATACGTCAAACGCGTCATATTACGTAGGAATTGGTAGACGCGGTCGCTGTTGCTGCCTCAGCTCTATGCGTAGTTGTGAGTAGTTAGAATAGAATAGAATCTTTATTGTCATTGTAACATTGTAACAGTACAAGTACAACGAAATTAAGTGCAGTCCTTGTTCAGTAAAAAACATCACATTGAGGTAGTACGTATAAATAAATAAATCAATAAAAAACTATAAAAGCTAATCAACTAAGTAAGCCTACACTAAAAAAACACATAAGACACACCCACACAAACATTCACATTTATAAATGTGCCTACACAGATGTGATACACAACACAACTATGCTCTGGTAGCAACATTTAGTGAGGTTATGGCTGTTGGGTAAAAACTGTTTTGTAGTCTGTTTGTTCTGGTTTTCATGGACCTGTATCTCCTGCCTGATGGCAGTAGTTTTTAATCGGCGAGATGAGGTTTTGTATCTGTGGGGGTTGTTCCAACTCCGACCTCCTGTCCGACCATCACCGCGGTGAATTTAGTTTTAGGTTGGATATTCGACGGATATTCAGTCCAGTTCCAGCCGCGACTTCACGGAGATTTGCCCGACAATAGCAGCAGGAGAACGGTCAGCGCACCTCGCAGAGCCTCGCGGTGAATCGCTGGAAACTGATTTAGGGACCGTCAATAAATTACTTCACGTAAAAATATCAATACAAAATACTTGCAATTTTTTCAATAGTTTTCATTTCATGTGACCCAGTGACTCCAAACCAGTATCTAATTGTATTATAAAAACCAGAAGAAATAAGACACACCACTTGTTATGGTATTTTATTGCTTCCTCTATTTTATATGAATATTAATATGCAGATATTATCATATTTCTTTCAATAGCTTCCATGCCATGTGACCCAGTGACTCCAAACCAGTAATCAATTTGTAGAAGTTAAACCCCTATGCATAAGACACACCACTTTTCATGGTATTTTTAGCAATGGTGAAAACACACAAAATAAAATACCATGAAAAGTGGTGTGTCTCATGGCATAGGGTTTACTTCTACAATTAAATATTGGTTTTGGAGTCGCTGGGTCACATTGCATGGAAGCTATTGAAGAGAAATATGATAATTCCTGCATATTAATATTCATATGAAATAGAGGAAGCACTACAATACCATGAAAAGCCGTGTGTCTTATGCATACGGTTTACTTCTACAAATTTTTACTGGTTTGGAGTCACTGGGTCTAATGGCATGGAAGCTATTGAAAGAAATATAAATTCCTGCATATTAATATTCATATAAAATAGAGGAAGCACTAAAATACCATGACAAGTGGGTGTGTCTTTATGCTTAGGGTTTACTTCTACAATTGGATAGGCTACTGGTTTGGAGTCACTTGGTCACATGGCATGGAAGCTATTGAAAGAAAAGTGTCATTTCTGAATATTAATATTCATATATAAAATAGAGGAAGCAATAAAACACCATAACAAGTGGTGTGTCTTATTCTTCTGGTTTAATAATACAATTAGATACTGGTTTGGAGTCACTGGGTCACATGAAATGAAAAAATATTTGAAAAAAACTGCAAGTATTTTTGTATTGATATTTTTACGTGAAGTAATTTTATTGACAGTCCCTAAATCAGTTTCCAGCGATTCACCGCGCGAGGCTCTGCGAGGTGCGCTGACCGTTTCTCCTGCCTGCTATTGCCGGGCAAATCTCCGTGAAGTCGCGGCTGGGAACTGGACTGAATATCCGTCGAATATATCCAAACCTAAACACTAAATTCACCGCGGGTTACCGATTTCACAGTTTCCCCGATCGGAGAAAGGATGGAGCAGGCTTTCGAGCCTGGGTGCATTTTGTTCAGGTGAAGAGAAAGGACTTTTTTTTCGGCCTGTCACCAAATACTCGTTTCATTTGCGCGGCTCACTTTAGACCTGAGGACTATGTTTCCGGGGACATGATGGAGTTCAAGATGGGTTTTTCGGAGCCGAGAAAAGAGTGAGGCTGAAAGCCGGTGTGTGATTTCCCTCAATTCATGCCGCTCCAGCCGCAGCTTCGGTCTCAGCCACCGGCGGCAGTGAAGATAACGGACGGGTCAGAGATTCAACGATTCGGAAACGTTTACTATACTACTACTACTACTATATACCTATATACTTACTATAACTATACGATACTGCCTTTAGGATAGGGAAACAATATCGTTTCGCATTTCCCACACAAGCACCTATCAAAATGAAATGTGAGGTGAACTTCGCTCGTTTCTTTCAGTTTGATCGCGCACTCTCTTGCTCGCCCACCCGTCCGTCCGCCCTCCCTCCATCCCTCCAGTAGTATTTATGTAAGAGGTAGTGTGGAGTTATACATCCTGTAGATTCATATATAATCAAGTACTAGCAAAGTTATGCCTGTTAAATATTGAAACGTGGCCATCATTTGCTGTCATTAGCTAATATTAACTCAAGCTAATGCCAGTTACTCACCAAGACACCTGCCCAATTCTCCACTGATTCTCCTGACACCACAACTCTATCTCCTCCTATTGCCATGGTGTCTCCCCCTATTAGGTGGTTGCTGTTCTCCCTCACGGCTAGCTGGCTCAAAATTGTACGGAAGTGGTCCGAAACTGTTTATCCATTGTTATGTTGCCTATGTAGTCTATGATGATTTAGAACGTCCGTCTACCAATTCCTACGTCACGCTTGAAAACGAGCGTTTGAGATGCGGAAGTAAAATTGTATCACAAAAACGGCTCAAGATGCCACTTGTAGTGTAGATTTATTAATAAAAACTAAAAAATCGTGTATTCGAATTTTTTTCCTATATGATTCTTCACTGTAGTATCTAACTTCCAATACGCACTTTAAGTCCAGGAATGACCTTCAGGACATGAAGAGGATGTGTGGAGGCCCATTGTGCTATACTGCGTTTTCCCTGTTCATCAACCACCCATTACGGCCCCAATCCCTGGTCCGCTCTACATCTCCACTGAACCATGAACAACCAACCTCTACAGAACCCTGCTGGGGAGTCTAGTCGCTTTGGCGTCTGAATCCCAGCTGAAGGGTACAGGGTTTGGTCTCCAATGCCCCCAATCTACCGGTAGCCCCCCTTGAGCTAGACGTCTAACCTGATTCCCTGCAGAATGTCTAGAATAAAGGAGCAGACGGTAAGTGACCGAGAGCCTCTCCTCACCCAGCTGCTTGAAGTAGTCCTCGATGCCGCTCCAGGAGTTCTTGTTGATGAAGGACTTGACCAGACCCCACGGCTGCTTCTTGTACTTCACATCGGTCAGCACCCTGAAAACAGAAGACCACCAGACGTTACTACCTACCACTCATCATGTGAAACCAACAGTGAAACAGATGGTAAGAAGGTACAGGACCAGTGGAACAGACGGTAAGAGCGGACCGGACCAGTAAATCAAGACGGTAAGAAGGTACAGGACCAGTGAAACAGACTGTAAGAGCGGACCAGTAAAACAGACGGCAAGAACGCACCGGACCAGTAAAACAGACGGTAAGAACGTACAGGACCAGTGAAACAGACGGTAAGAACCTACAGGACCAGTGAAACAGACGGTAAGAGCGGACCAGACCAGTAAAACAGACGGTAAGAAGGTGCAGGACCAGTGAAACAGATGGTAAGAGCGGACCGGACTAGCAAACAGACGGTAAGAAGGTACAGGTGAAACAGGTGTAACAGTGAAAACAGTGTGTGTGTTTTGTAACAGTACGAACAGGGCCCATGAGACGGTTGGTAAGAGGTGGCGCGTGCTCAGCGTGGGATACCTGAGCCGACACTTGCGTCCTGGAGCTCTGCGTGTGATGGCGTAGCGGTTATGGGTGTAGAAAGTAGTCGTGGGTAGGGGACGTCGTGCGTGAACACCTCCGCCTCCACCATGTAGTGGCCCTCCCGGCACGTCTGTTGAACAGCGTCTGGGGCAGGGACCGCAGGATTACACCACCACACACACACACACACACACACACACACACACACACACACACACACACACCACACACACACACACACACACACACACACACACACACACACACACACACACACACACACACACACACACACCTGGTTCTCGGTGGCTCTGGAGCACTTCCCGATCAGCGGGTTGCTGATGGCGATGGTGTAGTTCATGGTCCTCTTCATGTTCCCAGAGTCCTCCCTCTGCCAAGGATCCAGGCTGGCATCTGTCGTCACAACATAGTGGTGGATTTAATGAGTTGTTTCCGTGACCCAGTTCGCGTAATTCATTTCGCCAAGAGGAGTCATTCGCGAGTCGTTCGTTCAGTCCAGTTTCCGGTAGCACTGACTCCCCGGAAACCAGGCTGAACGAACAAACGATTCGCGAACGACTCCTCCCAGTTCAGTCGAGTCGTTCGCGAGTCAGCCTGGTTTCCGGTAGCGGTGAATCGCATCATGGAATGCACGCCATTGCACGGTTCTCAGCTGAGTCAGTCAGACTCAGTGGAGTCAGTGCTACCAGAAACTGGATCGTTCGTTCAGTGGAGTTTACGGTGAATCGAATGGTGAACGAGACGAACAAACCGGTTCGGTTCGTTCGTCCTAAAGACTCGTTCATTCGAACCGGTTCGCGAACGAACGAGCCGACACGCATAACAATCATGAACCTCCCAAAGCCCAAGGTTAGAATACACATGGCCATCTTCAACTGTACAATGAGTTGCGTGAATGAGATGTGCATTAGATTTACTTTGTCATTTAGCAGGGTAAATCATCTGGCCTTAATCCACAGCGATGCCCAGTGAAATCAGGGGTTATTACAGTGTAAATCCTGCAGACGGGCTGAGACTAGGAGGAGGAGCTCCTCTCAGCCGACCTGAGGGTCTCCCCTCAGCCCACCTGAGGGCCTCCCCTCAGCCCACCTGAGGGCCTCCCCTCGGCCCACCTGAGGGCCTCCCCTCGGCCCACCTGAGGGCCTCCCCTCAGCCCACCTGAGGGCCTCCCCTCAGCCCACCTGAGGGCCTCCCCTCAGCCCACCTGACGGTCTCCTCTCACACTCACTGCTGATCTTCCTGATGCTCATGAAGCGCTGCATGAAGCTGGAGTCGGTGAAGAGCAGCTCAAACATCTTCTCAGCGCTGATGTGGAACACCTTGTTGAGGTAGACCCTGCCTTGCTTCCTGGGCTGGGTACTCCTGCTCCCTCCGCTGGGGAGGGGGGGCAGAGTGACACCGTCTGGCTCATGGTTCCACGGTAGAGAAGTTTCCACAGGGTGTGTAAACGGCTATTTATTATGAGCTATAATAAGGTATGCGATAAGAGGAATCTCTGTGGCGCAGAGCGATAAACACGTCACGTATAAAGGGCTTGTTGTTGCACTTCTTTTTACCATTGTTCTACTCAATGTTTTGAGAGGTGCCCGTCATTCTGAGCTCATCCTAACAGACATCTACACTTTGCCAAAGACAAAGCGGTACCCCTCATCTCAGGCCGCTGCCTCCCCCAGCCAGCAAGGCAGTGGGTAGACACTGAATCAATACTTATTGACGACCACCAATCGTGTCGGTGGTCGCCTCACAATACATCTCACCTCTCTCACCTTCGTCAACACTTTCAGAAGCACTCTGCTCGGAGGCCTCCGCCCCACGTTGGGTTTGAGGTCAAGGTTCAGTGTTGAACCTCTTCGAGGCCTGCTCCCGGTAAGGGGGCGGGGCCACGCTGTTGGGTCACGGCACTGCGGGAATCATCCTACACACACACACACACACACACACACACACAGACACACACACACACACACACACGTTAACCCATTAACTATGTTCTGGTATTGAGCAGATGGTTCTGTCCTACATGGGGACTGCCTATATCGGGCGGTTTTGCGTGTTCATAAAGGATAGGCAAAGTCTGCGCTTCACCTGGTAGAGATTGTATCTTCTGGAACAAGTGTATCAGAGGTACTGTATCAAAGCTCCATGACAACACACACGCACACACACACACACACACACACACACCCACTCTACATGACCAGGTCATGACTGGGAAATGTTTCACCATGTGACCATTCCCCTTGGATGTTGAATATATATATATATATATATATATATATATATATATATATATATATATATATATATATACACACACACACACAGATACATACCACACACACACACACACACACACACACAGATATATACACACACACACGCACATCAATGTTGTACGTTTACATGATGAACTTTGCAGACTCCTAGCATTAAGAAAGATCTGCAACAAAAGTGCTAGAAA
>OLKM01001991.1:78171-85671 GCA_900291075.1 Melanogrammus aeglefinus | reverse complement strand
AAGTAAAAAGTATATTTCTCGCTAGAAATGTTATTAGAAACACGTTTAAGGGTGAATCTGTCCTAAAACATTGCATTTCTCATTCAGATAATAAAGATTAATATAGGCTACGTAACCATTTCCCCAAATGCTGGGTGAACATCCCTGTTGGTGCTATTCCTCCATTCGTTTAGATCGGCGGAAGAAAGCATGTAGGGCTACCCTTCACGCTTTGGTCAGGCAAAGCGTGACACTGAACACGCCTTGCGAGATGGACCAATGTATCTATTTCACACTTTGGCGTGATACCGGGTTGGTCTGTCATACACAATGATAAAACCTTGTAGCAAATACATTCTAAAGGCATTTGTGTTGGTTTTTTTTAGTATCTGGAGATAACTCACTTTCTCTCTCCAATTGAAAGAAGTCAAAGTCCGTTTTAACTTTGACCTGAAGTCAGTTAGCGTGAAGTCAGTTAGTGTTTGCATTGCCACTGTCGCCATGAAGTCTGATAATGACGCCAGGCCAATCTTCTGACTTCCATGCGGGGTCCATTCTGTCAGCAGTCTTGCAGCCTTGCAGACATGTCCACTTCCGCCTCAAAGTGTATTTCAAATAAACTTGCTCTCTCCTGTCATGGCTCAGTTCAGCCGTGGCCAATCCTAAACTCTCCTCCATGGTCACTCCCCCCCAGCTTTTTACCCTTTCTATTTACTACCCACTGTGTGAATGTTTCCCTATAAGAATAATTTACAACCAGTCATTGAATATGCTTGGTAAACTGCTGACTGTGTCTTCCCATGATCATGCTCTATTAAAGGGGTGGTATTATACCACAAGGTGTGAGTGTGATGATTATCCATTACGAGCCTTCTGAAAATCTGCCCTTCCGTGTGTCCTAGTGACATCACTAGTGGTCCACCTAGATGTATGGATAGATCAGTCCACTAGCCGACCCAGTTGACTGTGGCAAATGTTGCTTATCTATCCATCATACATCTAGCTGGACACTTCCACTAGTGATGACTAAAACACTAGAAAAGGCAGATTTTTAAAACGGCCTGTAATGGCTAATCAAACTCACACCTGGTGGCATGATATCAACCCTTTAATTCCAATAGTTTGCTTACAAGGAGTGTCCTCAAATAAATTATTTCCATCAACCACTGATATCTGTGGATATCTCTGGGCCAATTTGTCTGTAATGTTTTTAATACGACAGGCTGTTCCACACAATACGCTCATCAGCATCTGTTGGTCTGTCTGTCTGTCTGTCTGTCTGTCTGTCTGTCTGGCTGTTGATCAATCTATCTGTCTTTCTGTCTATCTATCAGTCTGGCTCTCTTCCTATCCATCTGGCATCCATCTTGAGTCGCCTGTTTGTGCGAATTTAAATCAATGTGGGTATTTTTATCCTCTAATCATTTACGTTGTCGGCTATTGACCGTCCATCGCTCGGTTTTTGGCGTCTCACTCACTGACGCACTCCCCAGTTGTGGCCTTGTCCGAGATTGCCAGACGTTGCTTCCATTCACTGATCAAACCACAGTGGATGCCAGCCTAGTTGTGCAGTCCCTGACATCAGTCCCCAATGACTCATTCTTACAGCCAACTGCTTGTTCTAATCGCACCAAACCTGTTGGGAACTGATGCACCCGTCCTGTGCCAAAACATAATACCTCGTTCGTTAGCTTTTGTATCACACTTGTATTCTTTGCTTTGCTTTAGTTGGGGATAAAGGAGACATTTGTTGATTGTTTGTTTGTTGGAGAGATCGACTGAAGAAAGGCTGAGTGATTTCGTCTTTTTAACAATCTTTTGTGCTGAGTTGTGCTGGAGTTGTGCAGTCAGATTGCATAACATTGTTGTGTTCTTATAAATGTATACTTTAATGATGTACTCTTACTAGTAATCATTACTGAGAGAATAGTCAGAGAAAGTAATTCAGAAAGATTCTTTATCAAGACCGAAAAAATACATGTCATACAATTTAACATTTTCATAAATCACATACAAAACAAACTGAGCCTTGGACGGCCCGATGAGAAGACTCTTCCCAATAGCTGCCATCCAGACATGATATTTACAGGAAAGATATGGATAACCAATCGCCTGTCAGTGTTTGGATGTTCGACTCTACCTCTTCCTGTACTTGTCCCTCCTTCTCTGACCTCTGAACTCCGCCCTGAGTCCCGCGATACTGTTTAGCTGCTGTGTGTGTTCTTCCGTCTCTGGCTTTCTGTATTCTTCCTCTCTAATTTGGCCCTTTGACCACCCTCATTATCTCTCTTAATCTATCCATCTGTCTTTCTCGCTCCTTTCCTTTCTAACTCTCGCCCACTCACCCGTCTATCTTTCTCTCTTTCTTCCTTTGTCCTCTCTAGATCTCCTTTCAGTTCAGTGGCATACTTTCCCTTGTACTGCTTGGTTTGTTCCTTTCATTCCTTTCCTCTTCCCACTGCGTCTGCCCCCTCAAGGTGCCTCTCCTTCGACTCCTCTTCCTTCTCTGTGTTCCGTTAGCTCGGCCTATTCATCCTATTCTCCTCTCCATCTGATCGCCTGTCTGTCCTGTCGCCGTCTGTCTCACTCTCTCTTTCTGCATCCGTTTGCTAGCCCTTCCAGTGTGCCTGGATAGCAGTGAGGCGATCGGCAGATCATATAGACTGTGAATAATACAAAATAAACATGAGTAAAACACTCTCAAATCTGTACATTGTAAAGACTTATTGACTGGACACTCTGTGAGCTCCTGTGCTAATGGCAACCCGTTAAGATTAGATATCGCACTAGCCACAACAGTATTACGTTGTGTGGTTAAAGTTGAGTTGTTAGAAATAACAACAGTGGATCAAGTCAACAAACACCAGCGGTGTTGATGGAGGACTCTGAAAGCCCTCCAGCATTACAGGCCAGGCCGCAGAAACTACTGCGCTTGCTGTAGTGTAGTATAGATAGAGAGCCATGGCTGAAGCATAGCTCAGCAGACCTCATGCACGTTAAGCCCTGTGAATAGCAGATACAACAATCGTCACAACTGCCGCCCCTATCTCCCTAACACGAGCGCGTCTGTACAGATGCAATAGCTCGGTAACTCGGGCAAAGGGGGGTTGTGGACGTTTTCTACCAAGGGACACCCCACCATTACAGCCTTTAAAACGAGGCCGGGGGAGAAGGAGAAAACTGGGGGGGTCTGGGAGAGTCTATCGTTCAGCCCCAGATGTGCATGTGTAGGTTGGACATGGTGAAGAGTGAGAGGGCCAAGAGGCAGAGGAGGGAGGGAGAGGAAGAGGAGGGCAAGGAGGAGGACGGCGTCAGGTCGAAGTCGTCCGGGCACTCCAGCTCGAAGCAGCGCACGGAAACGCCGGAGTCCGAGTCCGAGTCCTCGTTGCCGTAGTTGGCCCAGTACTCCTCGGCGTCCAGCTTGGGAAGGGCCAGCTCGTCTTCCCCCAGCTCGTACTTCACCACTGAGGTGGACACGGAGGGACGCTTGCCGTAGAGGCCGGCCTTCACCGTCTCGGAGGACTTCTCGTACACGCCCTTGCTGGAGGACTGGGGCTTGTTCTTGGCAAACCACCAGCGGGTCTTGGTGCTGAAGGTGGTGGTGGTGGAGCCGCCGATGGAGCCGGGGTCGGCCAGTGGGCACAGGGCGTAGTCCATCTCCCGCAGGAAGCGCAGGTCCTGGCCGCGGCGGTCAGCGGGCGAGGCGCAGATGACCTCGGAGGAGGAGACGCGCGCCTCCCGGAACCACTCCCAGATGGGGCGGGACTCGCAGCCGCAGGACCAGGGGTTGGCGTTGAGGCGGAGGAACTCGATCCCCTGGACGTCTCTCAGGGCCTGGCTGGGAATCTCGGCCAGGGAGTTGTTGAAGAGGAAAAGCATGGTGACGCGGCCCCAGGTCGCGGAAGGCGCGGCGGTTGACCTGGCGGATGCGGTTGTCGTGCAGCAGCAGGCGGTCCAGGTTAACCAGGCCGTGGAACACGTTCTCAGACAGCGTGCGGATGCGGTTGCCGTGCAGGAAGAGCTGGCTGAGGTTGATGAGGTCCGAGAAGATGTCGTCCTGCAGGAAGTGGAGGTGGTTCTCCTGGAAGGGATGGAAATAGATCGATCAGTGTCAGAGCCACGCAATGTGATGCTATGAGCTTGTAAACACAACGTGTGCACGTGTGTGTGCAGTGTGGTTCTGTCCATGTGCTCCATGCCAAGATGGCAGCAGTAGCTCAGGAGGGACAGCGGGTTGGCTGGTAACCGGAAGGTTGCTAGTTCGATCCCCGGCTCCTCCTAGCTGAGTGTCGAGGTGTCTCTGAGCAAGGCACCTCACCCTAACTGCTCCCGACGAGCTGGCTTTCGCCCTGCGTGGTTGATCGCCGTCGGTGTGCGAACGTGTGCATGAGTGGTTGTAAGGCGCTTTGGATAAAAGCGTCAGCAGAATCCCCTAAATGTAAATGTAAATGCTCAGGGGTCTGACTGAGCATTTGCCCCCTACCTGCAGATAGAGGAACTGCAGGCTGTAGAGTTTGTGGAAGATGTTGTGGGGCAGGGCCTTCAGCCGGCAGCGGTGCATGTGCAGGCTCTGGAGCTTCTCCAGGCCCCGGAAGGCTCCTCCCTCCAGCCGATGGAGCCCAGAGTTGTCTCCCAGGTCCAACTCCTCCAAGTCCCTCATCTCGCTGAAGGCCCCCCCCTCGATCCAGGTCAGGTTGTTGGAGAAGAGCCACAGGACCTATAGGAAGTGCAGGAGGGGAGGGACATGTTAATGCAGTGGCTCAGACAGGGGAGAGGAGGGACCGAGTTTGTCGAAAAAAAGTATGAATGTGTTATTTTGTTAATCTAGAAAATGTAAGGAAATGTCTTAAAGGGGTGATATCATGCCACCAGGTGTGAAAATGTTGCTTATCTAGCCATCATACATCAAGGTGGACACGCCCACTAGTAATGTCACTAAGGCACAGGGAAAGGCCAATTTTAAAACGGCTTGTAATTGATAATCACACTCTCACCTGATGGCATAATATCACTCCTTTAATACATGCAGAATGTAGACTAAAAAGTTGTAACTGTGATGATAATTTATTTTGATTCTGATTACTTTTATCGCACTTTATCGCAACGTTCTCTCAGAACTTTCTCCTTACCTGAGTCCCGAAACCAAATGAGCCAACTCTCAGTTCAGTTATCCGGTTGTTCTGGAGAAAGACGCGCTGCGACTCGTAGGGCACTCCGATGGGTACGGTGGTGAAGTTCTGCGCCTGGCAGCTCACGGTCATCGGCGTGGGGTAGCACACGCAGTTATGCGGGCACGCCGATGCCGGGTTGGGCTCGCCGAGGACCAGCAACACCACCAGCCAGAGAGAGAGGCCGCCTGGCGGGGAGAAGGAGGAGGAGAAACGGACCGGGCTTAGAATCTAAACGGTGCTGTGGAGGGGTAGACGCTCTCCGTGGTTTTGGATGGTAATGCCAGAGATGGGTCTTCAGTAGTTCTAGTTTCTCTGTTATGACTTTGTAATAATTATTTTGTACACTCATTCTAAAAGAATATAGTTGCCTTTTTGAACAGCAAGGATTTGTACGCCGCAGATTTATTTAAGCTCAAAAGCAATCGTCAGAGCCATTTGGAGCGACTTTTACGCACAGCGTTATAGGGATGTTAAAGAAGATGTTGATAAATCAAATGCATGTTTAAGCTTTAACAATGCCAAAGCAATACAACCTCCGTGCAAAATGTAGCCCATCACTTCCCTTGACGTCTCTGTGGTTGCATGCTATTACGGTTAAACACAACCACATAGTCCTTTAACTCGAGAAGCCATCCCTCCATTGTGCCTCAATAAACTATAAAACTAACAAACCTCCAATGAATAACACTTAAAGTTGTTATTTGAGCTATTGCACAGCTCAATAACACAGTATAGACAACACATAGGCCTGTCACAAATCACAACAGAAAGAAAACTTCACTTACTTTTGCAATTGCGCATCATGGAGCACCGTCGGCTCCGAGAAATCATAGACGTTTCCATCCTGAACCAAAGCCACAAAGCGAGTTAGTCAGTAAGGGCGAAACAATTCCTGCTATCTCTGCTGCTGCTCTGGTTCCTTGAGTTCGGAGCGACTGGGACTGAGAGAGTACCGTTTGGTGGCTCCCAGACTCATATTTATACTGGGACTCCTCGCTGAGCGCCTACGGCAATGGGCTTCGTGGAATCTCCTACGTCACTGATCCGGGTCAAGAATGAGAAGAGGGGTGGCAAAAAAAAACGGAACAGGGAGGAGCGATCCTCCTCGTGGGAAGGGCGGAGGGGAGGAGGAGAGAGGAGGTTCTGGAGAGGCTGCCATGGCTCCGTGCGCTCGGACGCAGAAAAAAGAGAAAGAGGGAGGAGGGTGAGTGGGTTTTCTTCATTTTGATGTGTGGTGATGATGGTGAGAAGCCGAGGGGCGGGTGAGCAAGGAAAGGCAAGATGCCCAGTGATGATGACTGGGCTGTGTGGAGGAGAGCAAGACAAAGACGCGCGCAGGCGCGTAATACTTTTACTGGATTGCTTTCCTGGCCGTTATGGTCTGCTTCCGGCACTGAGCTTCACTGTGGTGATAGGACTACAGCAGGCTAGGGTTTTCTTTGATCAGGGGGGCTGGTATTATATGATCAAAACGAAGAGAAGGAAATCCCTTCAGTTTGAAGAAAAACATTACAGAGGCAAAGGAAAGAAAATAAAGCAGTGATGGTGTTTCCTGTGGAGGCTGGCCTATTACGTTTGTCATCATTTGGTCACATGTGAACCAGAAGCTGATGATGTACCCTTTGATGATGGAGTAAACAATGTATCTCATTAATGACCACAAACGTTGGTGGGTGGGTTTGTGCTGGTGGGTGTGGGTGTGTAGGTCAGGCTTTCCTCAATTATTTGTAAATAATTTAAATCAAGGTCTGAGACAATGCAAAAACGATCACCAAATGAATGTTTATCTAGCTGGCGGTCATACAATTGTTTAACTCTGAATGAAACACAATCAAACATTATTTAACTATTGTATTTAAGGTTTATTTGAATAGGGGCGGATACAGAAACATAGATAAGCTTGAGACAGTCATCTGGTGTTTGCGTCATAGTGTTTTTAGCCAAAGCCAATTTACGACGTAAATCAAGTCATAATAGCCATTCTCTCTGTGTTTTCAGTCTATTTCTTTAGCTGTTAATGTTTTTACTGCACACAATTTGAATTGATTTGCGTCAGTGCAACATTTATGAAACATATCAAAGGAATGCTCCTGAACCTTGGACTGAAGAGTGCAGCCGACACCTTTATCTCACCACTCAGACCCACGCTCCATCCAGAGCGACTCTACACGGTGTCGATCAAATATTTAACACCTATCTATTATAGAGTATAAGGCCCCGTGGGATGGATGAGGAGGGTGAGGCCTTTTAAAGGCATCCTGCGTAAGGTGTGTGTTACCACAGCAACCACAACCTGACGTAGCCTACATGAGGCTACGTCGTTAGCCCCGGCCGCTAACACCACCCCAGC
>OLKM01001991.1:55671-73171 GCA_900291075.1 Melanogrammus aeglefinus | reverse complement strand
TTTGCCATCTCGGGATATTGGGCAATATCCCGAGATTGAGATCCCAAACTCAGGATATTGCGTCATGGTCGTCTCGTCACCCTAATAAAAACAAATAAACCGCTACTAAAAAAGTAAATAAATCCTGTTAAAAAGTGTTATCTTGGTTATTTTTGGAGCGTTCACGTGCAGTATATACTCGTGAATAGTGGGGAATAGCCTTTTATTTACGGAGCCTTCGAAGAATGATTGTGAAGCATTATGTTTCTATTAGTGTTAACATTGGTGATTATGTATGAACCTATGTACGTGATGCCTTCAATTGTTTCTATGTTCTATGTAAAGAATCACACAATTATATTGTGTTATATTCACACGTACACGTACACACATGCACACACACACAAACACTGTGTCTCTCTCTCTCACACTCTTTGTCTCTCTCTCACACTCTTTGTCTCTCTCTCTCTCTCTGTATCTCTCTCTCTCTCTCTCTCTCTCTCTCTCTCTCTCTCTCTCTCTCTCTCTCTCTCTCTCTCTCTCTCTCTCTCTCTCTCTCTCTCTCTCTCTCTCTCTCTGTATCTCTCTCTCTCTCTCTGTATCTCTCTCTCTCTGTCTATGTCTCTCTCTCTCTCTCTCTCTCTCTCTCTCTCTCTCTCTCTCTCTCTCTCTCTCTCTCTCTCTCTCTTCTCTCTCTCTCTCTCTCTCTCTCTTCTCCTCTCTCTCTCTCTCTCTCTCTCTCTCTCTCTCTCTCTCTCTTCTCTCTCTTCTCCCTCTCTCTCTCCCCCCCGCCCTCCCTTCCATTCAGTCCCGTCTCTGACGTCAGCGTTTCCGCTTTGCTTTGTGCTGCACTTTCTCCCCCCCCCCCATGCCGTCCAACTCTGGTAAACACATTTATCGTTTATCATCGTTATTATTCGTGCGGTATATACTTTGTGCTCTCGAGCAATAATGACTATTTTTGGTCGTTTTGTTCATCCATCGACCTGTCATTGTCTGCTGAGTATCTTCAGCTAGCAGACAGCGTCAGGCGACCCGGCTCAGCCCCCCCCCCCCTGATTCCTCTACACAACTGTGTCTTTGTGATTAACAAACCAAGGTCCCCACAATCGACACAACACACTACATAATGATTCAGCCGAAAAAAATATGTTTTTCTCCAGACAGACACACACACAAACACACACACACACACACACAGAGACACACACACAAAGACAGACACACACACACACACATACACACACACATACACACACCTGTTACCTGTCCTCCAAGTACCTCTTTGCACATAGGGCCACAAACACACGCGTACACACACACAAACACGTACACACACACACACAGGCACTCACACCAAAATGCATGCACACAAGTGCACACACTATATTCCAGCCAAATTTTACTGGGTGTACATCATTTCGATTTGTGTGTGTGTGTGTGTGTCTGTGTGTGTGTGTGTGTGTGTGTGTGTGTGTGTGTGTTGTGTGTGTGTGTGTGTGTGTGTGTGTGTGTGTGTGTGTGTGTGTGTGTGTGTGTGTGTGTGTGTGTGTGTGTGTGTGTGAGTGCCTCCGTGTGTGTATATTTGTGTGTGTGCATGCTTGGGTATACATTTATCACAAGTGATGCTGTGTGTGTTTCCGGAATCACTCATCGCTTCCCCTCTAGTGGATCAAACTCATTGTTTTCTCATTTCCCCTAATGGAGCCTCAATGCACCCCAGTCCCATGGGAAGCTAGGCTTTCTAACTGTGTGTGTGTGTGTGTGTGTGTGTGTGTGTGTGTGTGTGTGTGTGTGTGTGTGTGTGTGTGTGTGTGTGTGTGTGTGTGTGTGTGTGTGTGTGTGTGTGTGTGTGTGTGTGTGTGTGTGTGTGTGTGTGTGTGTGTGTGTGTGTGTGTGTGTGTGTGTGTGTGTGTGTGTGTGTGTGTGTGTGCGTGTGTGTGTGTGTGTGTCTTCATGTGTGTTTGTGTGTGTGTCTGTGTCTCTTAACGTGTATGTGTGGGTCTTAATGTGTATGTGAGTGTGAGTTTGTGTGTGTCTGTTTTAATGTGTGTGCATGCATGTGTCTTAATGTGTGTGTGTGTGTGTTTGTGTCTTAATGCGTGTGTGTGTTTTTGCATATGTAAGTGTGTGTGCGCGCACACGTGTGTGTGTGTGTGTGTGTGTACGTGTATGCATATGTGTTTATGGGCATGCATGTGTGTGCGCGTGTGTGCGCATGCCTGTGTGTTTGTATATGTGTGTGTGTGTGTGTGTGGGTGTGTGGGTGTGTATTCGTTTGCGAATGAAAGCAGCAAATGAGACGAAAAGGAGGTGAAAAGAGACAATAAGAGAGCGTTGATACATTCAGGACTTTACAAACCTGCCCTAATAATTACAGACATTTCCTGTTACTCTTCAGCCACTCAAGGTTAGCGGCCATCTCAACACTGGCTCTCGTCGTTCTTTCTCTGGCTGTCTGCCGCTCGCCGTGTCTGTCCGTCCGCGAAATGATTGCACTTTTCCTCAATGGAGAAGAAAACCCACTCCGGCCCCCACCGATACAAAACAGCGCGAGAGCGTCAACGCGCATTGATGTTTCACAAACGGTGACACGTACACTCTCACTGACGCACGCACACACACACACACACACACACGAACACACGCATTAATTAATGAAGTCCCATGATGCACTGCCTGTGGTTATTTTTAGTGACTTTGGCCCCCAGCCTCCAGACACCCCACCTCGGTCTACACCTCCGTCCTCTCCATCCTCTCCCTCCTTCTCCTCCCCCCCCCCACCCTTCCCTCTCCCCAAGCTTCTCTCCACTCCTCAGCCTCCTCCCCCTTATGAGTTTGGTATCTCTCTCTCTCTCCATTCACCTTTCCCTCACATCTATTTCACCCTTTCTCTGTCTCTCTCCATCCCTCCTCCCCTCCCTTTTCTATCTCTCTCTCCCTCTCTCTCCCCCCTCCCTCTCTCCCTCCCTCCCTTCCTCACACCCATCTCCCTCTCTACCCCTCCCCTCTCTCTCCCTCTCTCTCCCCCCTCCCTCTCTCCCTCCCTCCCTTCCTCACACCCCTCTCCCTCTCTACCCCTCCCCTCTCTCTCCCTCTCTCTCCCCCCCTCCCTCTCTCCCTCCCTCCATGTACTCCCCCCTCCTCTCGACTTCCATCCGTCTGCTCCTCCTCTTTGGTTTGTTATTTTTAACCCTCACACTCGGGCTCCGGCTCGGTGATGACGCAGATGGGTGTGCGTAACGAAGACCGCAGGCTGGCAGTGCACACGAGGGGTGTGGGGGGGGAGGGGTGGGGGGAGGATGGGGGGGGGGGGGGTCAGGGGCAAGACCGGGCGGAGTGGGAGAGGCTGCTATTTGAGGAAAGGGAGAGCGTGAGAGAATAGGAGAGAAAGTGAGATGGCTATTCGGGAAATTGGAGCGAGAACAGAGAGAAAGTGATGGAGAAAGAGAGAGGGGGGGGGGAGAAAGACTTGGTGGGGTGGCGGGGGAGAGAGGAAGGCTAGTGGGGGCGGGAGATGGAGGGTCGATGCAGCAGTCGGTGTGTGCGTAACCGATGATTGAATGGATAAAGTTAGAGAGAGAGTGAGGGAGAGAGGGAGAGAGGAAGGGGGGGGTCAATACATAACATACCGTGTACATCTGTACGTTATGTTATATTGTTATAGCTTGTTATATGTGCATATTGTTCTGACATTCTCTTTTGTTATTATACATTATATTTGTAATACTGTCATGCTTTGGCAACACAATGGTCATGCCAATAAAGCTTTTTGAATTTGAATTTGAGTGAGAGAGAGAGAGAGAGAGAGAGAGAGAGAGAGAGAGAGAGAGAGAGAGAGAGAGAGAGAGAGAGAGAGAGAGAGAGAGAGAGAGAGAGAGAGAGAGAGAGAGAGAGAGAGAGAGAGACAGACAGACAGACAGACAGACAGACAGACAGAGAGAGAGAGAATAATAGGCACCATTTCCACTTTTTTCGATTCTTTCTGACGCTGGTCTCACTAATCTCCTTCAGCTGCCCCGCCGTATCCATATGCTCCTCTTTACCGGGAGGAAACCATGTCCCAAAAAACACGTCCACTCAGTGACGACGAAAGACAAACCAAAACCAAAAAAAAAACGAAAAACACATTGTCTCTCCCGCGCGTCCATCAAGTCATCAAGATCGCTGTTGTTGATTTTCCAAAGGCTTTCGCACGCCCACGTGGCGTGTGAGAACAGAAAAGGAGAGGAGTGAACCTGTCAATCTCCCATCAGTCACCGGCCTGCAGCCAGCGTCGCGCTGAGAGGCAGTGGAAGAGCAGCTACGCAGTGACACATCATCAGCCGTCAGGCCGACGTGTGTGTGTGTGTGTGTGTGTGTGTGTGTGTGTGTGTGTGTGTGTGTGTGTGTGTGTGTGTGTGTGTGTGTGTGTGTGTGTGTGTGTGTGTGTGTGTGTGTGTGTGTGTGTGTGTGTGTGTGTGTGTGTGTGTGTGTGTGTGTGTGTGTGTGTGTGTGTGTGTGTGTGTGTGTGTGTTTATGTGTCTCGAATGTGTGTGTGTGTACGTTTTGTGTGTGTGTCTGTCTGTATGTGTTGGTGTGTGTGTAGGTGTGTTTGTGTGTGTGCGTCTATGTGTGTGTGTGAGCACGTCTGTGTTTGTGTGCGTGTATGCGTGTGTGTGCGTGTCTGTACGTGTATGTGTGCGTGTGTGCGTGTGTGCGCGCATCTGCGTATGCCTCCCTGTGTCTGTGTGCGTGTGTGTGTGTGTGTGTGTTTACAGTGCGGTTACGTTTTAAACTCGCGTCATTACACAATCATTTACACTTATGCGTGGTTAAATGACGCTCAGGTTTAATGATGTCAGCTCATCGGCGCTTTGAGTCCACACCGTACAGTCCAAATAAATCCCAGAAGCAGTGACCAAACGGCTGAAATAGAGTCTTTGAGGATGACTAAGGGTGCGTTGATTGGGACGAGACCTCGTCCTGCCAACAACTCTCCTACTCAACACGTGTGTACCGGCGATGCCAAAACTAATCCCATGTCCCTTGTCCTCCTTTGTGAATGTTTGCTTTGTGCGGCGGCATTTTAATCGGTCGGCTTTATGTGTTGGAAGACAATCAAACGTTGAAAAGATGAAAGACGGATGATTGCTCACAAAGAGCTAAACAAAGCTAAATCATGAAGTTTGATTATAAGTTGTAAGAGTCCCTCAGGTCCCTTTCTGTGTACACTGAAGCTCAGAGCACTTATTGTAGGTTGTCATTCTTGCACTCAAAAATAGAACCGCTCCTTTGGCTTGTGTTGCATCGCAACCCTAGTTATCTTTGTTGTGTACGGTACCGACAGCGATATTTTGTTTCTCTTTCTTCTGACAAATGTACTTAATGTAATTCGCTTTGGTTAAAAGCGACTGCTAAATGTAAATGTAAACTTAAATGTAAGAGGAACCACAGCCGCATAAGAGTTCCAGTATTCAAGGAAACATTGGGAAGAACTAAAAGGACAACGCCGGTCTGATCATGATCAAACCATCGTAGTCGTCTCTCCGGGCTTCACAGAAACATTTGTCCAAATAACTTTGTGATACCGATTCTGCCAAAGAGCATTTTGCTTGAGAACTTGAACAATATAACGATAGCAACAATTCCATCTTCATGATAAGACATTTGGTTAATTCCTTCTGTGGCGAGTCTCAGTTGTTTGGTCCACAAACTCTGAACTGACCGATGCACGTTGATTCCAAAGGATGAAAACGCTAAACTGCTTTTGTGAATGAGCACTCACGCTGAATGCTGTGACAGAATCTGCACCTCAAAGTCATTTTGACAAAATATATTGCTGCCAATGTTCTAGTGAAGCCAAGAGATAGGTTAACGAGGGTTCAAATCCCCTTTACCGGTACGATCCTTTCAGCATTGTCTCTACCCTGTGGAGCTATGAAGCTACTGTGAGGAGTTACTGTTCCCGGTGGGAAAATGATCTATGGTCCTCTTCAGAAAAGCAGAGAGGTAGTTTCATGTTGTTCATTGCTTGGAGCTTAGTTGAGCTTAGAATAGTGGACATTTAACACTTTAAGACTGAATTGCAAAGGGCTAGATGTTGACTCCTGCCAGCTTCAGTTTAATGCCACTTCAGTTTAAGCTCTCTGTCAGCCCTGGAACAAACACACTATTTTAATTTCTGATATTTTCCCCCTCCTATTTCCCCACTCTTGAAACACGCTCTAGATACCTCTTTAAAAATATATTTTAGACCCATCTCCAATTTGCCAATTTGATCAACGAAATGTATCAACGATAAAAAATAAAAATAAAAGATTTAATAACCAATGACTTACTGCTAGCATCCAACCCAGGCCTGTACTGGGTTTTTCAGGGGGTAGTTTCATGTTGTTCATGGTTTGTTATTAACTAGGATTGATCAGTCCTACTATGGGGTGTAGCGGAAATGCTGGGGGGAGAAGCAAGAAGTGGCAGTAATGGACTGACTTCTTGTTTCCGTGTACACTCAGGGAAATAGAAACTGAAACTCATTAGTGCGACTGGATGGAGGTTCCAGGACTGGATTTTAATATCTTTATTCCTACAGTGGACAGTCTTCTCCGATATGATTGGAATCCTTTACAGACACTTTGTTTTAAAGTAGCTTACTAGTGCCGGGGCGAGCTTGTGTTTGCTGTTGGCCAATTACGTGAGCACAGACTCCCATAAAGAACATCCAGCAGCATGATTATGAGCGGTATGTCTTGGTGGTCGGACCTGTAATGACGGCGATGGGAGGAGAGCGGAGCTTCTGGGAATCCACAGCGGGGAGGTGGAGGAACCGAGCGGGCGGTGTAATTTCTCTTGGGAGGTTTAAACCTCGATGCGGAGGCACATTGGAAACATTGGTCACAAAGTTCCAGGGACCTGTCTCTGTGTGTGTGTGTGTGTGTGTGTGTGTGTGTGTGTGTGTGTGTGTGTGTGTGTGTGTGTGTGTGTGTGTGTGTGTGTGTGTGTGTGTGTGTGTGTGTGTGTGTGTGTGTGTGTGTGTGTGTGTGTGTGTGTGTGTGTGTGAATGCGTGTATGTGCGCGTGCCGTTGTCTGTCTGTATGGCCATCTCCTATGTGTCGCCCTCTCGTCTCATCAGCCATTGCGACCGTACCATCAGCACTCATTAAGCTGACATCCCATAATGCAGCTTCAAACCGTGTCTATTCCCCTAAGTGCCCTCACAGGGGCTGATCCAGGTGCATCGGAGCTGTGTGCGTTACTACGTTGGCTGTTATTGACTCTTTCAATGTGTGAATTAACCTCCATCTGTGCATACTTGCGAAGTCTTAGAATTTGTGTGTGTGCGGGGGGGGGGTTCGGAGTGTATGGGTTGGTGTGTGTGTGTGTGTGTGTGTGTGTGTGTGTGTGTGTGTGTGTGTGTGTGTGTGTGTGTGTGTGTGTGTGTGTGTGTGTGTGTGTGTGTGTGTGTGTGTGTGTGTGTGTGCATGTGATGTGCGTTGGTCTGACGTCAATTCTCCTTCGGTCCACATATAGCCTGTCTGTAGGGAAAGGATCCTGGTAGCTGATTGGTTCATCTACTCTGAATACAACTGTCGAGCACTCTCTCTCTCTATCTTTCTTTGCTCTCTCGCTCTCGCTCTCGCTCTCGCTCTCTCTCTCTCTCTCTCTCTCTCTCTCTCTCTCTCTCTCTCTCTCTCTCTCTCTCTCTCTTCTCTCTCTCTCTCTCTCTCTCTCTCTCTCTCTCTCTCTCTCTCTCTCTCTCTCTCTCTCTCTCTCTCTCTCTCTCTCTCTCTCTCTCTCTCTCTCTCTCTCTCTTTTTAGGTAAGGCTAATTTGCAACCCTGTGTCCCTGAAAATTGTATGAATTTTACAGCAAACAGCACAGTACAGAATGAGATAGAATGAGATCAATATTAACCCTTAAGGGGGAGCTAAAGGGCTATGTTGAGTATGTTCACAGCTAAATGTTTCGCTAATGAAACGTTTGGCAGTGACATTATATAATCAACTTTTCTTCTAGGAAAAAAATTCTAGGAAACCATTAAAACATAAGTAAGCCAAAATACATCATATACATTAATGACTGACTATCTACCCAACATTATTATTAGTACGACATTTCCAGACCTTTCAAAGTCTTTGTGTTCCAATATATCAGAGGTCTGTTTTTAGTGATTTTTTATGATTGAGACTTTTAGATCTTTTAATAGGCCTATGACTAAATATGCGAAGCACCCCAGCCATGACAGAGAACACACACTTTCCCTTTGTGTTCTCCCATGGTTTCTGTGTGGACGATGTGAACGTACCTTCTCTGAGCACTCAAAGCTCGGTGCTATTTCAAGGTTCCCCTCCTCTCCCCTGACCCCAAACCCACCATATCGTTCTTGCCTGCCCCCTGAATACCCTCAATGTTCCTCACTTCTATCAACCTTAACCCCAACCTTATTTTTATGCCAGTGTGAACAACCATGGCCTCACAGTAGTTGAGCTTGGATCTTATTTCAGCTCAGAAGAGTGGACGTTCTGCAGCACTTTAAGACTGAATTCAGAGAGCTTGATGTTGACTCTTGTCGACCTTCAGCTTTAAGCCACTTCTGTGTAATCTCTCTTCAGTCAACCCTGAAATGAACATACTATTGTACATTTGGTATTTTCCCCTTGAAACCTGTCCCAGTTTACCTACAGAAGCACACTCTAGAATGCTTTTTAAGAATTGATTTTAGAACCGTGTCAAAGCTGCCACTATTAAAATAACCAATGACTTACCGCTTGCATCCAACAAAGGCCCATTTTAATTATCCTTGTCCTCAGTTTAGTCATTGGCACAGTGGACCATAATAATAATCTTAACCAGCAGTTTGAAGAACTACGTTGGCATCAGTGAAGTGTCTCTGGATTGGTTTTTCTCCAATTTGTAGAATAGATAGGCGAGTAACGTTGGGTCTAGAATGGTTTTGTTGCTAGGCAATAGAAAAAACCCTCGCCGCTTTTGTGGCAAAAAACGCTGCCAGCTTTTTCTTTTTGTTGAAAAAACGGTCAGCTCAACTTTTCCCTATTACAAAAAATGCTAGATGTAAACACGGCCTAAAATTGGAAGTTGTTGAAGAGACTTGGGTATTTGTCAGCAACATAGAATATACAACATATTCGCCTATGCCGGCGTTAGAAATTATTGAGCGAGTCTCTATATCTGAAGATCTCCATGGAATATGGATACAATTTAAGGAGTTTCTAGCCCACTTTTCCAGAAATGATTTTGATACAAAATTATATTTATCATAGAATATAGGCTACTGTCAGCAGCAGTCTGCCGGGTATGTGAGATGGATATCGCGAATATTTTTGGATGCTGCCTGTGATTTATGATTTTTGCGCATTGAGACTACTGTGTAAATTAAATTAAGGGCAAATACCAATAACTAGGTCTATTGTAAGGTATCAATCGACCACAAAAATAGACTAGGCCCAATAACACTGCTGGAACATTAAGAACAAACGTTATTTTATGTTCCGAACCGGTTCAGGAATGATATGTTGGTGGCGGAAAGCAAGACGCAAAACGTTAAATATACCGCTTCCGTTCATAGCGGAACGATTGAAAAATAATAATTTCCTGCTTCGATGTAATGCTTAAAGATGTCATCTCCTCTTGTGTAACACTCTTTTGTGGGGTCCCTCAGGGGTCTATTTTGGGTCCCCTTTTATTCACTGTATACATACTAACGCCAGTGGAAATCGTGCGTAGACATGAAATCACTTTTCATCGTTGGGGCCATGAAAGGAGGCCCCAACCCAGGTCACCAAAATGTGGCGATCCTGCTTTGCCCAACTGAAAAAGGTAAACAAGATCAGGTCCTTCCTTTCCTTTGCTCACTTAGAGAAGATTGCATTGACAGTTTTTTTTATTGTAAAGCACTTTCTCATTGTTTTTGAAATTTGCTGTATGAATAATGTATTGATTAGGTCTGGTCTGTAAAAAGTAATCTCTAGAGTCTCCAGGATCTAAGATTGGATGTTTTTTTACCTCATTACTGTACTATTTAAGAACTGTTGATATACGACATACGTCATCAAATCAAATTAATTAAACGTCCAACATCACACAAAAAAAAACCTAGCCATTGTTAACATAATTCTAACTATCAGGTAATTTAAACAAGGAAAGATATTCATCTTTCAAAATGGACAATATGCTTTCCAAATGTACTTGCTTAAAATTGTTATTCGTCTGAGCCTGAGTGAATTCAACTTCATGGAAACAGGAAGGGATGAAGTCTCTGCTTTTAACCTGTCTCTAGGGGCCGGGGGCGGACACAGCACAGCGCCCTGGGGCCATCTCCGGCTCCCTGAACATTCCCTTGCCAAAGGGCACGGGCAGCAGCAGAACCTCACTCGCGTGTGTTTTAGTGTGGGTATGAGGCTGAATATCGCCGCAGACCATCGCAGGATGCACTGGTTTATTTTTGAACATGTGTTGTACAAATCCAACTCATTATGCATTTCTGTGCCATTTTTGTCTTGTTGCAGTGATGTTTTGTGATATAAGGATTCTACAATTATGAACCGAAACACAGTCACAAATGATGTGTTTTCGTCACTTTTGCTCAATGTTGCTGCTGTCTCAAAGTATTCATAACACACTTTCCACAAAGTGTGTCCATAGCGATGAAAGCTTGAATAAGAGTTTTTATTAGCCTATGTAAACGCACTCGCCTTGTCAGGTCACTTCTAATTAATATGATTAATGCAACACAATTTTTTTGTAGATGAAAGCTCCAAGCCAATGGGTTGAATAAAATAAAATACCCCATTACCTCTACCGCAACTGAGAGTTAGAAGGTGAGAAATCATAATGAATAAGCTAACTCTGCAGTCAAATGTGAATGTAAAATCTTAAATTGACCACAACAGGAGAAATCCCTTTATATTTATTCTGGGCAGTATTTCCAGAATATAGCTCCTGTACTGGACCTCAATCACGTCATCAAATATCCATCAAATATTTCTGAAAGCTGTGAAATGCTCTTTCACTTTGTGGGGATAACAACACCTTAGTTAAAGAATCAGACAAGCAAAATGTAGTAGGGTTGCAGGAAGTTTTTATTTAAGCGATTTCAGGGTTCAAATAGTGAGAGGGAGTAGAGAAGACCATGGAATCTGGAGATCTTCATTCACTGGAGGATGAGGTTGATTCTCCTTGCTTTCCACAATCAGAGCCCCTGCCGTGATCAGACGTACACACCCAGTCAAGTCCGTGTATGGTTGTGTGTGTCAGGCGGGTCAGGCGGGGGCTTGAGGGAGGCTAAGCAGAGATGTGTGTCAGAGATGGAGGGCTGGTGAGGGGAAGGCAACTTGGGAATGGAGGGAGTCGCATGGCAGACAGATGGTGATAGAGTCAGGGCTAATTGAGAGAGAGAGAGAGAAGGGGGGGGAGGCAGAGAGAGAGAGAGGGAGAGAGGAATAGAGAGAGGGAGAGGCAGAGAAAGAGAGAGAGAGAGAGAGAGAGAGAGAGAGAGAGAGAGAGAGAGAGAGAGAGAGAGAGAGAGAGAGAGAGAGAGAGAGAGAGAGAGAGAGAGAGAGAGAGAGAGAGAGAGAGAGAGAGAGAGAGAGAGTGGGCCAATCAGCCGCACTGCCCGCACCGGTCTGCCACGCCATGTTTGAATCTTCGAAATCGACTCGTCGTCTCCTCCTCCTCAATCCTCCTCATCCTAGTCGTCATCACTCTTCACTTCCTGTCAGCGCAGGCAGATGGCGAGAGTCAGGGTTGCGGAGTTGAAACGGGGGAAGGCGAATCCTTGTCAGACTCGCTCCCTCTTCCTCTCCTTCCTGGACCTCCCTCCTCCTCCTCCTCCTCCTGCGCCTCCTGTGGTGTCACCCCCCGCCTCTGCCTCTCCGGGCGCTCTCCCCCTCTTTCTCCCCCTCAGGGGGCTTCACTTGCTGGACATGGTGTAGCAGCCGTGCTGGTGCCACTGCATGTCGCGGATACGCCTGATGGACTGCATCTGGGGGTAGCGGGCGCCAAACTCGTTGAAGTGCCTGTACTCGCCCTTCTCCAGGACGTACTGGCTGCCACGGTAACCGGGGAACTGGTAGCCCACCCAGCTGTTGGAGAGAGAGGGAGAGAGCGTGAGAGGGAGGGAGAGAGAGAGTGAAGAAGGAAGGGATTCAAAACATATTAAATTAAAAGTGCTCTATGCTACGTTGTCTTGAACTAAAGTGGCCAAATGCATCTGGGGTTGGGGTTTGGACGCATCACTACAGGGACACATGCACAGCGGGCTGGTGATGGCGACATCACAGGACGCAGACACTCCCCGGCTCCTGACGTCAGACACACTCTCATGTGTCGGACTTTGTTAAAACCTATTCTTCCCTGGCCCTTCCTGCCCAACCCATCAGACACCTAGCACTCAGAAGTGGCTTCACACTCACACTTGATCAATGTCTAACACCTGATGCCTTCACCCCTCGTTTTCTAGAACTAGCTGTTATGAACAGGAAACGGGAAAGTATAATAGTCCTAAAAATGTATCTTTCTGGAGATGAACCCGACATCCATTATCTTCTAAGACTAAGAGAGCCATGAATGTACGTGTGTGTGTTTGTGTTTATGTGTGTGTGTGTGTTTGTGTGTATGTCACTCCCAGCTTCTCTACTTGTGTTCCTCAGCAGGAAATGAGTCATGACATCAACAACTGCAAGTCGTTATCTAGCCCTGAAATATTTCGAGGTGAGGAGTCTGTGTGCTTATGTGTGTGTCTGTGTGTGTGTGTATTTGTGTGTGTTTGTGTGTGTGTGTGTCTGTGTGTGTGTTTTTGTGTGCGTGTGTGTCTGTGTGTGTGTGTGTTCTTGTGTGTCAGTGTGTGGGTGTGTGTGTGGGCGTGTGTGTTCTTGTGTGTGTCTATGTGTATGTGTGTACATGAGTACACCTTTAGGCCGTTGTGATCTGGGTGGGTCCTGGAGGAATACTTACGTTCCACAGCTGACCATCACGCTGCCGACCCTGTCAGTGAAGCCGTAGGAGAACAGGCTGGGGACGTCGTCGTCCATGATCTCCATCTTACGGCCCTTGAACTCTCCGACCTCGTACAGGCAGACCTTGTGCTTCTCGGGGTCCTGGGGGGGGGAGGAAATACTACTCAGTATTGTGTAGCTTATTCTAGCTACCTCTGTTGTATACGGGGAACGGGTTAACCGAGCGATTGTTGGTGCTTGGCACTTGTTTCTATGAACATCCTTACTGTACCGACAGCGATATATTGTTGTTTCTCTTCTGTTTCTTCTGACAAATGTACTTGTTGGAAGTCGCTTTGGATAAAAGCGACTGCTTAATGCCCTGAATGTAAAATGAAGCCAATGGAGCCTGTCTGGGGAGCGTTTGAGCGTTTGAGGGAGGCTAGGGAGTGTGTGATCTGCCCCTCGGAGGAGAGGAAGAAGAGGGATGCTAGGGAGTGTGTGATCTGCCCCTCGGAGGAGAGGAAGAAGAGGGATGCTAGGGAGTGTGTGATCTGCCCCTCGGAGGAGAGGAAGAGGAGGGCGGCAGGCTTACCATGCGGCAGGGCCTGAAGGACAGGAGGTAGTCGTTCCTCTGGCAGTTGCTCCAGGAGTCCCAGCGGGGGTACTCTCCCTTCTCCAGGATGAACATCTCTCCGCACAGGTTCATCTGCTCGTAGCCGACGTAGCTGAGGAGGGAGGAGAGAGGAGCAGGAGGGAGGAGAGAGGAGGAGAGTTGTCAAAGGGATGGCTGCACTGAGAGATGTCATTCCCAGCATCTCTACTGATAATCTACTGAGAATTCTAATCTGTGTTTAAATGTGTTTGTGTGTGTGTGTGTGGTTGACCATTGTGTTGATAGATAGAAGTGCTGTGTGTCGTCCGTGTGTCGTGTGTGTGTTGTGCGCTGGTGTGTGATGGATGTGTGTATGTGGTTGTGTGCATGAGAGTGTGCGTGTATGCGTGCTGTCGTTTCTCTGTTGTTCGTGAGTGTTCTCTTGTGTGTGTTTCTGTGTGTGTTATGTTTTGCTGCGTTGCATGGTGTCAGCTTGTGGTTGTGAGTTTTGTTTAGCGTGAGGTCTTTTTGTGAGACGATGTGATGTTCGACGATGTTATGATGTTCGACGATGTGTCACTGTGTGTGTAAGTCCGCCACATGTATTAACCACCACTGTGATCCACTGCGCTGTGAGTCAGTACTTACGGCCCACACTCCACGCGCAGGGAGCGCACCTTGTCCATGCCCATGTCGCACACGTTCATGCACTCTCCGCTGATCTCAACACAGCGGCCCTGGAAGTTCTCCTGGTCGAACACGAACATCTGGAGCAGGAAGACGGAAGACGGGGGGGGAGGGGCGGCGGGCCGTGGTGGTCATGATGAGGTATTTTAAACACACATGACCTGTCACCTTCACCAGGAGATTCAAGGATGAGCGAAGGGAGACAGAATGAGGGCCAGAGATAGAGAGGGAATGAGGAGAGCAGAGTGAGAGGAGAAGGAAGATGAGAGCAGAGAAAGAGAGAGAGAAAGAGGGAGAGAGAGAGAGAGAGAGAGAGAGAGAGAGAGAGAGAGAGAGAGAGAGAGAGAGAGAGAGAGAGAGAGAGAGAGAGAGAGAGAGAGAGAGAGAGCGAGCGAGCGAGAGAGAGAGAGAGAGTCACCAACACGCTACACTGCCCTTAGCGTAGCAGTGTAGAATCACGCACGCAGAGTAAATCGACAGCTTGGGGCAGAGAGCTCAGCATGGGGGCCTAAACTAGGCCCCACATCAGATCAATAGTGTGGATCTCTTTGAGGGGAGGGGGGGGGGGGGTTGCTTGTTTTGTGTTTGTGTGCGTGTGTGTTTGTGTGTATACCTTGTAAGCGTGCACGCCCATCTCGGACCTCTTGCTCAGAGGGGTCTTTCCGTCGGTCTGGGAAGCGGCCTTTGACTTATCAGCAGACATGATGACTGGAGAACCCGAGGAGAGAACCCGAGGAGAGACCAGAGGAGAGTAGAGGAGATCAGAGGAGAAAGGAGGAGAACAGAGGAGGACAGAGGAGAGAGATCACAGAGGAGACGATGAGGAGAAGCCGAAAACAGATCGAAAACACAATACATTACAACACAATACTCGACACAAATGGTGACACAAAGCAACATGTCACGGAACACATGGAGACAGTAGATCCGATTTGAATAACCAAAGGCTGTGGCTGTGTTGTGTGTACCTTATTGTCTTCTGACACTATAAGCATTGCATCACTCCTTCTTCTATTTGCGGATGTTGAACCAGTGCGCAAACGGTGTACGATGTCATACAGCAATCGCTAGACGCTGTATAACATTGATTTGCTGAAACAATCCTAAACCCGCGGCTCGCATGGCTTCAAGCGATCGATGAAATCGAAAAAAACGGTGCTCTGAAAGCCGCCGGAATAATCTCTGCAAGCTGTTATACCACCCGCCAGCATCAGGTATATTTATATTTACTTGTTCTATTTACTGCGTACATCAATGTACTCTGTCTGGCTTGCATCTGGTTGCACTCGCTCTCTGTGTGGCTCACTGCTGCTGGTCTATGTTCTACTTCTCTGTTTTTTTGGATGACTGTGGCTCACCTGTGGTTGTAGAGCTGGAGCTTTTGAGACTGTGTGCTGTGTGTATGTGTCTGGTCAGGCCGCATCATTGGCTTATATACGCTGGGCGGACCGAGGGGGGTATTACCGACACAGAAGCAAACGCTGAGCCCACATCAGCCCACAGTAATAAAATACCCATCATCAATGAAGCAGGAGAGCGAGAGGCCGAGAGACACGGGCAGGGCACAGAGCCCGAGCGCCGAGAGAGAGAGGAAGACAGGGATGAGAGAGGGAGAGGGAGAGAGAGAGAAGAGAAGAGAGATGATATGAGAGAGAGAGAGAGAGAGACGATGACGAGAGAGAAGAGAGATGAGACCAGACGAGAGGAGAAGACACGAGGAGTAGGATTGAGAGAGAGAGAGACAGAGAGAGAGAGACAGAGAGAGAGAGAGATAGGAAAAAGGGAGAGAGAGGCTGCCAAATAGAGGGATGAGTAGAGAGAGAGAGGAGATGGGGTGCGTAGAGCAAGAGAGAGAGGGACAGGGTGGGCGAGAAAGAGTCTGAGGTACAGTTAAGACAGAGAGGCACACGGAAAGACACAGAGAGTGCTGCGAAGAGAGAGAGGGAGAGGGAAAGAGATGGAGGGGCAGGGAGAATATGGTAATGATCAGACAGGAGTAAGGGGGGGAAAGTAGAAGTGATAAAGTGTGAGGGAGTATTGTAATTGTATTCATGTGTACTCTTCATCTCCCTAAACATCCCCCCCCCCCACACAGTCTTATCCTGCTATAATTATCAGGCAGCATTCTGTGATGAGGTGCCTGTCTCCTGTGACTCATTTTTTGTGATCATTATTCGCCAGCGTCTTGTACTCTGCTGATATTACACCTCGCCTGCAGAGGTTTTCCTGCAACCCAATGACGGCGCAGCAGATGATACAACGACCGGGACGTAGCAAACATATTTCCATTTAAAACCTTTTTATTGCACTTCATTGTAGTGATGATCATAAAAAGTGTTTTTTTAATTTACGTTCTCGGTTGAATTAGTTTTACTGACAACGAGGTTTTGCAAGTTTCTGACATTTCCCGTAACATTCACCAGTTTTCGTTATCATTGGATCTACATATTATCTATTTAGATTATAGATATATGTAGACGATATAAATTAAAACATGACCTCTATATCCATCTATATCTTTATGTCTTCATATCTATAATCTTTTAAGACTATTAAGATATAGATAGGCATAATAAACATATATACAGAAATTAAATATTCAAAAACAATTGTTGCTGAAGTTGATGTTCATTGCCTGTATAAATATTAACCCTAACCCCAAACCTCAAATTATAGTTTTATTTGACACTCATTATTCCGCTCCTGCTTCCTGTGAGTAAAACGCGGCAATCAATATAGATCGTCGATTAAGAAGTGTCAGCAAAAAAAAGCTAATATTTGCAGATAAGTCAATAAAACCGGACCGGCCAGGAATGAGATGAGATAACAAAGGAGGTCCCATTGCAGTCAAACTTAGAAATTCACACTATTAATCACAGCCGAGTGTATAGCTCCTCTTCAAATTGAGGGGGGCAGAACGATAATGAACACTCTACACACAGCGAGCCTCCCGCTGCTTACCCAGCTGCATGTTTATAGCGAGAGCGACCAAGCTTACAGGGTGTACACCAATACGGGGATGTGTCCTTTGTGTGGCTGGTGACGAGCTGCTCGTAAGCATAAAATCGCACTAATGACTCCGGGCAGCACATGGATCGAGTGGGAAAGCCTCTGACTTAAAAGTCCGTGACATAGAGGAGTGTGTTTTGCCTTGCTTTGCGTAGCCCATCTGCGGTGACCTAGATTAACTCTCCACGTACCTGCTTTCCCCCTTTGAGCCTTTTTATCGGTAATCACTACCATCCATGATAAGTCCAGGGTTTTGACTGCATCTTGTCTACAATGCGGAGTATATTTAGATTCAGTG
>OLKM01001991.1:47500-50602 GCA_900291075.1 Melanogrammus aeglefinus | reverse complement strand
GGTGGTCAGATGGAGGTATTTTAAACACACATGACTGCACCTTCACCAGGAGATTCAAGGATGAGCGAGGGAGACAGAATGAGGGGCCAGAGATAGAGAGGGATGAGGGAGAGAGAGAGAGAGAGAGGGAGAGAGAGAGAGAGAGGGCGAGAGAGAGAGAGAGGGAGAGTGAGAGAGAGAGCGAGAGAGAGAGCGAGCGAGAGAGAGAGAGAGAGTCACGAGAGAGCTAGAGAGAGAGAGAGAGAGCGAGCGAGAGAGAGAGAGAGAGTCACCAACACGCTACACTGCCCTTAGCGTAGCAGTGTAGAATCACGCACGCAGAGTAAATCGACAGCTTGGGGCAGAGAGCTCAGCATGGGGGCCTAAACTAGGCCCCACATCAGATCAATAGTGTGATCTCTTTTGAGGGAGGGGGGGGGTGCTTTGCTTGTTTTGGTTTGCGCGTGTGGTGTTGTGTGTATACCTTGTAAGCGTGCACGCCCATCTCGGACCTCTTGCTCAGAGGGGTCTTTCCGTCGGTCTGGGAAGCGGCCTTTGACTTATCAGCAGACATGATGACTGGAGAACCCGAGGAGAGAACCCGAGGAGAGACCAGAGGAGAGTAGAGGAGATCAGAGGAGAAAGGAGGAGAACAGAGGAGGACAGAGGAGAGGAGATCACAGAGGAGACGAGAGGAGAGCCGAAACAGATCGAAACACAATACATACAACACAATACGACACAAAGGGACACAAAAGCAACATGTCACGGAACAATGGAGACAGAGATCGATTGAAATAACCAAAGGCTGTGGCTGTGTGTGTGTAACCTATTGTCTTCTGACTATAGCATTGCATCACTCCTTCTTCTATTTGCAGGATGTGAACCAGTGCTCCAACGGTGTCGTCATACAGCAATCGCTAGACGCTGTATAACATATTTCTGAACAATAAACCCGGCTCGCATGGCTTCAAGCGATCGATGAATCGAAAAACGGTGCTCTGAGCCGCCGGAATATCTCTGCAGCGTTACCACCCGCCAGCATCAGGTATATTTATATTTACTTGTTCTATTTACTGCGTACATCAATGTACTCTGTCTGGCTTGCATCTGGTTGCACTCGCTCTCTGTGTGGCTCACTGCTGCTGGTCTATGTTCTACTTCTCTGTTTTTTTGGATGACTGTGGCTCACCTGTGGTTGTAGAGCTGGAGCTTTGAGACTGTGTGTGTGTGTATGTGTCTGTCAGGCCGTCATTGGCTTATATACGCTGGCGGACCGAGGGGGGGGATTACCGACACAGAAGCAAACGCTGAGCCCACATCAGCCCACAGAATAGAAATACCCCATCATCAATGAGCAGGAGAGGGAGGGGCGAGAGACACCGGGCAGGGCACAGAGCGAGCGCGAGAGAGAGAGGGAGAGGGAGAGAGAGAGAGAGAGAGAGAGAGAGAGAGAGAGAGAGAGAGAGAGAGAGAGAGAGAGAGAGAGAGAGAGAGAGAGAGAGAGAGAGAGAGAGAGAGAGAGAGAGAGAGAGAGAGAGAGAGAGAGAGAGAGAGAGAGAGAGAGAGAGAGAGAGAGGCTGCCAAATAGAGGGATGAGTAGAGAGAGAGAGGAGATGGGGTGCGTAGAGCAAGAGAGAGAGGGACAGGGTGGGCGAGAAAAGAGTCTGAGGTACAGTTAAGACAGAGAGGCACACGGAAAAGACACAGAGAGTGTGCGAAGAGAGAGAGAGGGAGAGGGAAAGAGATGGAGGGGCAGGGAGAATATGGTAATGATCAGACAGGAGTAAGGGGGGAAAGTAGAAGTGATAAAGTGTGAGGGAGTATTGTAATTGTATTCATGTGTACTCTTCATCTCCCTAAACAATCCCCCCCCCACACAGTCTCTTATCCTGCTATAATTATCCAGGCAGCATTCTGTGATGAGGTGCCTGTCTCCTGTGACTCATTTTTTGTGATCATTATTCGCCAGCGTCTTGTACTCTGCTGATATTACACCTCGCCTGCAGAGGTTTTCCTGCAACCCAATGACGGCGCAGCAGATGATACAACGACCGGGACGTAGCAAACATATTTCCATTTAAAACCTTTTTATTGCACTTCATTGTAGTGAGTTCATTAAAAGTGTTTTTTTTAATTAGTTCTCGGTGAATTAGTTCTGACAACGAGGTTTGAAGCATCTGACATTTCCCTACATTTCACAGTTTTCGTTATATTGTCTACATATATCTATAGATCTATAGATATATGTAGACGATATAAATAAAACTGTTATTCCATCTATATCTATGTCTTCATATCTATATCTATAAAGATATAGATATAGATAGAATAACAGTATAACAGAAATTATATTTCAAAAAAATTGCTGCTAAGTTGATGTTCATTGCCTGTATAAAAAATAACCCTAACCCAAACCTCAATTATAGTTTTATTTGACACTCATATTCCCTCCTGCTTCCTGTGGTAAACGCGGCATCATATAGATCTGATTAAGAAGTGGTCAGAAAAAAAAAGCAATATTCTGAGATAAGCAATAAACCGGACCGGCCAGGAAGAGATGAGAAACAAAGGGGGGTCCCATTGCAGCAAATTAGATTCCACTATTAATCGCAGCCCGGGATAGCTCCTTGAATGAGGGGGAGACGTAATGAACACCTACACAGCGAGCCTCGCTGCTACCCAGCTGCTGTTTATACGAAGCGACGCGAGCTTACAGGTTGTCAAATACCGGGGATGTGTGTGTGGGTGGACGAGCTGTGAGCTTCGACTAATGACTCGGCAGCATCATGGATCGAGTGAAAGCTCATTAAAAGTCGTGACATAGAGGAGTGCTGTTTGCCTTGCTGCGTAGCCCACTGAGCCCGAGTGACCTAGATAACTCTCCCGTACCTGCTTTCCCCCTTTGAGCCTGGTAATCACTACCCCATGATAGCCAGGGTTTGACTGGCATCTTGTCTCTGGGAGTATATTTAGATCAGTGCCTGTGGGAGAATAGAGACGTGCCGACGTGGAGATGTGTTAAACGTCAGGATTTCTTGGTACGTTGAGGATCCCTCGTGGATTGCCTATGCACGACTCTCTCTCATTACACTAGTCTGCCGTACATGTTCACTTATTCAG
>OLKM01001991.1:37500-42500 GCA_900291075.1 Melanogrammus aeglefinus | reverse complement strand
TGTGTGTGTGTGTGTGTGTGTGTGTGTGTGTGTGTGTGTGTGTGTGTGTGTGTGTGTGTGTGTGTGTTTGTGCGTGTACACCTGTGTGTGTGTGTGTGTGTGTGTGTATGTTTGTATGCGCATGTGTGTGAGTGTGTCTTTTAAAATTAAAATGTATAGTATTTGTATGGTAGACAGGTCTCGCTATAGTTTTGCTCCTTTATTTATGTGTCTGTGCCTGAAGTTTGAAAAAGACTGACGCACATAATTCATTTCATACATCTTCAGGGTCATGCCATTGTCTGTAACGAACTATTATAGCTATTAATAGCTATTAATTTCTTGTTCCATACAAACCACAATCCTTTGTTCGGTTTATTCTGTTGCTACAATCATAGCTGCCAGTCATTCATAAATATTTGGCGAAAGGTACTCACAGACACACACACACACACACACACACACACACACACACACACAGCACACACACACTCCTATGAATTAAGCAGAGTTGTTGTGTGCCATGTGTGCCATGAAGGACTATGATGAATACCATGACTGCCTACCGTATATTTCGTAAATTACAATACATCAAATAAAAAAAATAACGCATGCAACATTATATATAATGAAAGATATAACAATATATTATTGACATAAACTATTATATATCGTAAAAAAAAATATACACAATATTTTGAATACATACAAATATATACAAAGAAAAATATGTATTTATTTATATACATGAATATTTTTATGAATCTACAAATATTTGATATATTCAAAGAAATATATATAAAATATTTTATGGATAAAAATATTTTATATTATTTTATCCGTATCATTTTTGATCTAACAATGTAAAGAGAGCCACTCCTGTACCCTAACCCCTGTGTGTGTCCCCCCTCTTTCTCCAGCTGGGTGGGCTACGAGCACCACGACTTCCAGGGCCAGCAGTTCATCCTGGAGAGGGGAGAGTACCCCCACTGGGACGCCTACAGCGGCTCCCTGTCCTACCACGTGGAGCGCCTCATGTCCCTGCGCCCCATCTACTGCGCTGTGAGTATCCCCATACGGTGTGGGGAGGCGGGCATCACGGGATCAGGTGGAACGAATATGATTGATGGAGGAAATCAGACAGAGAGAGAGAGAGAGAGAGAGAGAGAGAGAGAGAGAGAGAGAGAGAGAGAGAGAGAGAGAGAGAGAGAGAGAGAGAGAGAGAGAGAGAGAGAAGGAGAGAAGGGGGGAGACAGGCAGCGAGAGAGAGGGAGAGAGAGAGAGAGAGAGAGAGAGAGAGAGAGAGAGAGAGAGAGAGAGAGAGAGAGAGAGAGAGAGAGAGACACACACACACACACACACACACACACACACACACACACACACACACACACACACACACACACACACACACACACACACACACACACACACACACACACACACACACACACACACAGAGAGACAGCGAGACAGAGAGAGGGAGATTGTAGGAGGGAGATAAGCAAAAACTTGTCAGTGCGCTTTTTGAAAAATAAGCAAGTGAGCAATCAAAGTTTTAACACTTGGAACACAAGACTTCCTCACATTTCCGAGGCCTATTCCGGCTGTTCTCTGTGCATGTCGGACTCTAACACCAACCCCCCCCCCCCCCCTTATCCCCTCAGTCCCACCAAAGCAGCCGTATGACCATCTACGAGATGGAGAACTTCCTGGGTCGCAGCGTGGAGATGTGTGACGACTACCCCTCCCTGCAGGCCATGGGCTGGATGAAGCCCGAGGTGGGATCCATGCACGTCCAGTGTGGAGCGTAAGTACCCAGCCCCCCTCCCCCCCCCACACACACACACACACACACACACACCCTTGAAAGTCCCTTTGAACGAAAGCGTCTCCCAAATTGCTCAGATCGTAAACAACATGAACGATATTAATCCGCTCTTTTTGAGAAGCTAGTGTAGGCACAGTGTTTTGATTCGCTCGCGCGGCTTTACACGCTGTAGGTATGAGTAGTTAGCCTGGCTATTGCCAGAACAAGTTCAATCGTAGGTTGGGAGTTTGGTCTGGGGAAGCAGCTGTTTGTTTACTTCAGCACAAGAGGCGTGATCAGCGGGCCTAGTTCAAAGGACTCTGTACGCGATTGGCTGCTTGCCGCGGCTTCCCTGTCGTGATCGCGTTGAACCAGCCAATAGCGCGCCAAGGGGGAGAAGACAGCTTGGTGATTGGCTCCAGGGAAAACGTATCGAAACTAGAAATAAATGTAGTGCTCTTCTCCAAGAGCCTTCTGTAGGGCGAACTCAAATCGCCGGCAGAATGGGCGGGGCTACCCGGTCTAATTAGTAGCAGTAGAAGGCCCAATCCCATTTCTACCCCTTACCCCTTCCCCTTCCCCCTTACCCCTGCCCCTTACCCCTGCCCCTTACCCCTGCCCCTTACCCCCTAGGTAAGACACCACCTCTAACCTACCCTCTCTCTCCCTCTGTCCGTCCGTCCGCCCGTCCAGCTTCGTGTGCTACCAGTTCCCCGGCTACAGGGGCCAGCAGTACATCATGGAGTGCGAGAGGCACAGCGGCGACTTCCAGCACTGGAAGAACTGGGGCTCCCACTGCCAGACCCCCCAGATCCAGTCCATCAGACGCATCCACCACTAAGGGCCGGACGGGGCCGACCGTGGGGAGCCCAGCCCCCCGGCCTGGGCTCGAGTATCAGGCTGGCTCCCCTGATGGAGGCTGAAGTGGAGAGGAGTGATGATTCAACGTGACGGCAGCACCGTGTTTCAGCGCGAGGCCGATTCCTGTTACTGACCTGAGCGAGTGATACTGCAATAAAACTCAAAAAGGAAAATCCAGTCTGATTCATTTCTCTATCATCGCCGTCTGTGTGTTTGTGTGTGTGTGTGTGTGTGTGTGTGTGTGTGTGTCTGGATGTGTGTGCGTATGTGTGTGTGTGTGTCTGTGTGTATGTGTCTGTATAGGTATGTTTGTGTGTGTTTGTGTGTGTGTGCGTGTGTATCTGTGTGTATGTGTGTATCTGTATAGGTGTGTGTTTATGTGTGTGTCTGTGTGTGTATCTGTGTGTATGTGTGTATCTGTATAGGTGTGTGTTTATGTGTGTGTCTGTGTGTGTATCTTTATAGGTAGGTGTGTGTGTGTGTGTGTATAGGTGTGTGTGTGTGTGTGTGTGTGTGTGTGTGTGTGTGTGTGTGTGTGTGTGTGTGTGTGTGTGCATGTGTGTTGTGTGTGTGTGGTGTGTGTGTGGTGTGTGTGTGTGGTGTGTGTGTGTGTGTGTGTGTGTGTGTGTGTGTGTGCAATGCAGGGCAGACACTACAGCGGCAAAAGCAATATATATACAATACAATACAATGCACCCAAATATATATATAAGGTCCTCACCTCAATAAAAAGCTATTTTGTTGAGGTCAAGGTGAACTCGTCAGCTTCACCACTCAACTGGGACCCTTCTGGTTCGGTTCCCAGCCCAAGGTTGGTTCTCTGGAACTCAGAGAATTAAAAGGAGCGATGAGACACTGCTACCGAGGACAAGGACCTCGGGGGGGGCTGACCATCCCTTACATCATCTTTTAGGAGTGTGTAGGCAGCCACCGTTTTAGTCTCCACTCTTACACAATCTTACTGATATACGTGCGGCTTCCGTCACATTTCCATGGCAACGTGTTTTTTTTTTTCTTCCTTGCCAAAACATTGCAACAAAGGCAAGGGAATAATAACCTGCAGACATTCGTTGTTTTTTTTAAGTTTTGTGTTGGGCTTTATTTACAAAATGAGAAAAAAAAAAAGAACACAGTGAAATGCAATGGTTAGAAAAGCAAAGTAATTTCCATCACAAAGTCAATTCGTATTTTATACAATGAACGACAATTGAGTACCTTGTCAACCCTTGTCATGTTATCAATACACTCAGATAATAATAACCAAATCAGAAAAATGTGACATCACTCTGGGAAAATGGGATGAAAATAAATATTTCCATAAGCTAATCTTCCATATAAAAATCATATTTCTCATTCAAAAGCAAAAGACGCTCGTACCATATCCGACCTTGGAAAAAAGAATGCAGCGTAATACGTTGTCGTTGTCCCGGTGATCCCGACCCATGGTGACACGTGAAGTCATGAACTCATCAGCTGTGTGGGAAACCATTCCCTATTCCCTCACTCACTATTCCCTAGATAGTGTTCATGATATAGTGCACTATATAGGGAACGAACTAACGAGACTTCGGACACTATGCTAAACATTTCCAAACGGCATTTTGCGTCAGTATTTACATTTAGAAAGCACAACCACACGTGGTATACGGGAGTAACATGCAGGGAACATCGTAAGTTCACTCAAATTTTGGGTATTTTATCATTCACTTATTGTCAAGCGTACGAAATTAACCCCCGAGAATTCGAACACCACCACAAAACGGCGCGCACCGTGTATCGTGCGCTACATCCGTGACAGGGAACGAGTTCGAACACGGCTACCCTCACGCTCACGCCTCGTCCCTCCCCTCCCGCTCCGCCCTCAGCTTCTGGCTCTCCCGTCGCCGCTGGCGACCCCGGCCCCCGGGGGACCCCGAGTCCTGGGAGCCCCGGTCCCAGCCCTCCGCCCCCCTCCCGCCCTCCGGCTCGTCCTCGACCAGCATCTCCTCCTCGTCGTTGTCCTCCTCCCCGCTGTGCTCAGAGTCTGACTCATCCGAGTTGTCCTCCTCCAGGTAGCGGTACCCCTTGACCTGGCCGGCGGCGGAATGACACATTGTGAGACATTGCGGGAGCACAGATACCTGAGTCTCCCTGGATGGTTCTCCCTCTGGCGGCCTGCGAACGATCCCAGCTCCCGCAGCCGATGAAACCGTGCCGTTACTATTTATACTTGTAACACTATTCGGACCGCTTTACATTTAGATTTACATTCAGGGCATTTGGCAGATGCTTTTGTCCAAAGAGACTTACAATAAGTACATTTGTCAGAAGATAGAAAAACAACAGTACATGGCTGTCGGTACAGTAAAGA
>OLKM01001991.1:30000-32500 GCA_900291075.1 Melanogrammus aeglefinus | reverse complement strand
CAGTATGTCGTCGATGTCAAATGATAGGAGGCTTGCCGAAACAACTCCCCAGAATCTTCGGATTTGCTCAATTAGTCTGTAATAAGGTGTATAAATCTCCTCACCCAACAAGCACATTTTCCACATACCTGCCTTGAACTCTTAAAAAAACACTTCATTTCTCAAACATTGATACTTAGCTGTGAAATTTAACTTTATTTTTTCTTATTTGCGAAATGGGATGTTTCTAGTGCTATAAACATTAATATTAACATTAATTAACGTTAATTATTAATGACAGATTTAGCACATCTAAACATTCTGGGCAGCTGGGTCTCAAAGCCCTTTTATCAATCAATATCAACTGGACAGGGTCCATATATGATAATAATATACATATACATAATATGTCATGATGAATGAATGAAATGATTACAAAATGTGCACACAAATATAGACTATAAGTCATATGTGTGACATAGCTATTGATCTATTGTACATTTGGACGGTCTATTATGACGTTCAACATCAGGATTATTCGACTATGAGAAGAACACGTATTGGGTAAAACATGCCATAATTGGCAAAACTGAGTAAATATCTCTTTTTTATGTTTTGTCCAAAGCCACCAATGTAGTGAGCACGTTTGGATTGAGATCAATTATTTCGAAGGCATTGCATGTTTTTGCTCCTGAAATGCCATGTCAAATGACTTTCACACAGCAACACGCAGACCACTGCAAACGGTGGCATTTCTGTATTCACAGTGAAAACAATTCAAACCATAAAGAGGAACAGGCCTCAAGGAGTTTAATTTTAATACAAAACGAGAAGTGAAAGGCATCGCAGGCCAGGTGCCAGTCCCATGTCTCTCCTCACTCGGCGTCGGTTTATAAAAAAGCTTGTCTGTGTCTGAAAACCTGCCCTGACTTTCAATTTGCAACGTGTTTTTCTTGTGAATCAGAGTGTGACACGTCTAGAGAGAAGTCGTTAAAAAAAATGGATGTCTGGCGAATGATTGGATGTCTTCAAAAAAAAAAAAAAAGTAAGAAAACCAAGAGGTGTTTGGTCCATAATGAACGGTAAACTAGCAGAGGGGGTGGCTGCATACTCTGTGTTGTGATTAGCGTTGAGTGCTGCATGTGGCCTTGAGATGGTCACCTAGTACCAGTTATTTAAAGGGACCCTGATTCACATCCCAGGGCTTTGTTTGACGATGAGTCCTTTAACAAAGCCCATCTTTGTGGCCATGCGTCTCAGGAGGTAGAGCGGGTTGACTTGTAACCGGAAGGTTGCTAGTTCGTCGAGTGTCAAGGTGTCCCTGAGCAAGACACCCGCCGTCGGTGTGCGAATGTGTGGATGTGTGCATGAATGGGTAAATGTTTATTCACCCATTATGTTTATATTATGAAGCGCTTTGAGTGGCCGCTGGTTAGAAAAGCAACATACAAATGCAGTCCATTTACCATTTTAAGTCCATGACATCACCCAGATGAGCAGCAGTGTGTGACTAGACTACCTGGTGGCTTAATCATGTTCCCCCCCAGCAGATAGTAGAACAGGTGTGTGTGTGTGTGTGTGAGTGTTTACCACAGTGCTTGACATTGTAGAGGGTGTGATTGTAGTTCTGGAGAGAATCGTGGAGAAAAAGTCTCAGGGGGAACTCTGCAAACACCATGCTTAGCTGATGGGGAACAGAAAGCAGAGTACGGCATTATTATCACACCTCCGTTTTTTCTTCCTCGACACAGGTTTGCTGTGCGCATTCCTTCATATGTTTTCTATTTGTGTTTGGTGTTAATTCGTGCTAGCTAAATAAAACCTACATGGAGCATAAGCTTTACTCTTTTCTACTGTTTCCCCCGGTTCGTGGCCTCATTGTGTATAAAGGGGGGAACTATAAATGGCATCACTGCATTATTTACCTTTTGCATATGCGGTGGTCCACAAAAGGTCTTGATGACTATTAAGTCGTAGGCTACGCCTTAAACTCAAAGGCTTGAAAACCACAGGTCTCAGCATCGGCTACTCCCTACCGAAATGTGCTGCTTTCAAACCTTCATCCATGATGCCTTTCCTCTTTCCCTCGGGCTCCTCATAACTAATTAAATTAACAGCCATTCAATGAGGACACCAGCCTCCGCCAGATGCCTGGATCACACACTGTTGAATAAGAGATGCAGGTGTTGCAGGAGGACTCACGAAGAAGAAGCTGTAGAAGATGGACTGGAATACGATGATGTATGTCTGGCAGGCGCCCTTGGGCAACTTCTTCTGCTCCTGCACGTGCTCGGCTTTGTAGTTCACAAACTCGTAGTACTGCTGGGCCATCCTGGCTCAGTGTGTGTGTGTGTTTGTGTATGTGCGGGTGTGTGTATGTGTGTGTGTGTGTGTGTGTGTGTGTGTGTGTGTGTGTGTGTGTGTGTGTGTGTGTGTGTGTGTGTGTGTGTGTGTGTGTGTGTGTGTGTGTGTGTTTGTGTGTGAAGGTGTGTGTGTGTGTGTGAAGGTGCGTGTGTGTGTG
>OLKM01001991.1:0-22500 GCA_900291075.1 Melanogrammus aeglefinus | reverse complement strand
GCGCACACTCACACACCGATCTGTCAGTCTAGCCACTTCCGATGGCTGCTTTCCTCATGACTTCCTCGTCCTGCACCGAGAGCTCCGTCAGCTTTCGCCCCAGCTTCTCGTGGAGGTCCAGGTACTTGGCCACGCAGCGGTCCAGGCACACGGCTTCCCCCTTGCTCAGCTCAGCCTCCTTGTAATGGGGGGGCACACACTTCCGATGGCAGGCGTTGGTCATCCTGGACGGGGTGGGGGGGGGGGGGGGGACAGAGAACATTTACATGAAAATGATCTGATTTTATCAAAAAACGTCTTACATTCAAACATTCATTCCCACACCAACGGCGGAGTCGACCACGCAGGGCGACAGCCAGCTCGTCTGGAGCAGTCAGGGTGAGGCGCCTTGCTCAGGGACACCGAAACACAGATGGCAGGAGCGGTGAACTAGCGACCTTCGGGTTACCAGCCAACCCACTCTACGTCGTGGGCTGCTACCGCCCCCGTGAGGGAAATGGCAGTGGGGTAGAAACCTCACTTGTGCACGTACAGAAAATGTAAACAGTGTTGAATTAAGTGCCATTCAAACGGGACAGCATTTTGTGTTAACCCCTTCATGTCTGTGTCCGCAGTCATGAAAAGAAAAAGGGAAGCAGGTCTAATTATATATTATATACCAATCCCATCCACATAAACAAATGAACAATGTCCCACTCTGTCTTACTACGAGGAAAGGACTAGCCTTAAATGTAATGCAATGGTGAATGCTCGTTACTTCCATACTACAGTAGAGATTATCACTGTAATGATATGCTTGATTCCTTGTCAGTGTTTACTATGTCATGAATATTTTCTTAAACGTTGTCATTATCTTAACAGAAAGGGGAGGAGAATATATAGGATTGCGTCACACAAAAGACTTGATTTGTGCGATGCAACACACTGAAGACGCGTATGTGACGATGTAAAATAGGCAGTCTTAGAATAATACAATTAAGGAGTCTTTAACAAGCATGGACTGTTTGTAATTAATGCCCGACAGGCTCAATCAGCCCATTGTTTTACACATCTCTTTGGAAATAAGGTTTCCAGAGGGCTACGAGCAGATATCTGCATTCAGTCAGTGCATTATGACTGACATGTCTCCTATCCAATCCCCCTTCACTCTTTTTAAGAATTAATTTTGTATAGCCCCCAAACACAGGTAATCAAAGGGCTTAACAGGCCATATATTTACGACACCCCCTTGACCCTAGCCCCCCAGAGGTCAAGACAAAACTCCCCTAATTAATATGGAAGAAATCTTGAGATGGAACGCGGTGTTGGGGGTCCCTCCTTCAGCGATGACCAGGAGTGTAATGGTTGACATTGACATACATACATGCAGGCAAAACATTTCCAATCAGTGATGGGGTTCTGGCCGGCATTGACATGTCACCTATCCAATCTCCCTTTACTAGTTATATGAATGCAGCGGCAGCCATGTCAAATGCAATGTATTTCACCAAATAAGTATTTAAATTAAAATCACACGCCCCGAGAATTTTAAACTGTCATTCAGCACCAACGCATTTGGTCTTGTAACTACCAGCCTTCGCTGTTAGTAACCTTGTCCCAGAGCCTCACCGGTTGTACATGTCAGCCATCATCTCCACTTCCAGCTCCGCCGCTAGCTGCTGTGCCTTCATCGGGTCCATGTCTGCGCTTTAATGTCCTTTTCGCCTTATGCAGATGTTTAAAATTAGTATACTCAAAAGCAAGAGAAGCGTGAAATGCTTATTGAGTAACCTTCAAACGTTAATAGAAAACACGTGCAGTTTCCACCCGGCCAACTGAGTAGCGGACTCACTTCCGGTGTCAATAAAGTTACGTTCAAACTCACCCGGCACGAAAAAAACCCTGATGACGTTACACAATGTTACACAAAAATCACACAAAGCTTTGTATTTTAAAATACTAAGATTTATAAATCCAGAACAATAACTCAAAAATGTTGACGCTTGGCCATAACATTTGGCAGCTTAATTTGTTTTTGCCTTTACCTCAAATTCTTGAATAATTATAATTATGAAGTATTGAACAATGTTATGCGAAGAAAACCACATTGCTGTAACTTATATATACACACATTTTCTAATGACATGCGACTAAAATGTGTCCCAAATATAATACATCCCAACATCTGCATGTAAAGAATCAAAAATATGGACTGAAATTCATAGGCAAATTACTTACCAAACCATACAAGTATTCCGTCAATGAACTAGATTAACAAAGTGTAGTCAAAACCACACAACAATAGAGTGAGGAGTACATAAAATAATAAAAAAAAAGGTATGCCTCCGTATAGCCAACATTGATATATATTCCAAACAGCTACTATCTAAATTCCCATCACATCAATCTCGTTCAGCTCTTCCTCGTCCTCATCCTCTGATGTGTCCACGATTGCTCTTCCTCCAAATTCCATCGGCCCGCTGTCTTTGTTTGGGGAACACAGGAGAATATCCACCTCCATCTCCTCCTCATCTTCCTGGGAATGTCTCGATCCCTCGATGTCTTGACTACTTCTGTTTTGAGGCTCAGGTGTGAGAGGGCAGTCAGTTGTAGTAGCGTTGCTTTGCTGAGATGGGCGGACCCAACAAGGGGTGGAGTCCTCCACAGGGGCTTGTGGCGTCTCTGTGCTATTGGCCGAATCCGACGCTAGAGATAAGAGGTCAAAATGAGAAGCAGCATCAAAGAAGCTAGACCTCGTAGTAGTTTCTTAAAGGGGACATATTATACCACCAGGTGTGAGTGTGTTTAGCCTTACAAGCCGTTTTGAAAATCAGCCCCATATGACATCACGAGTGGGCGTGTCCTCCTAGATCTGTGCTAGATATATCAGTCTATCCAGCACAGATAGACTGATCTAACCCTAGCCTACCCAGTTGACTGGGTAAACGTTGCTCATCTATCCAGCACAGATCTAGGTGGACACGCCCACTCGTTATGTCATATGGGGCTAATTTTCGAAATGGCTTGTAAGGCTAATCACACTCACACCTGGTGGTATAATATGTCCCCTTTAAAGTCGCCATATACCGCATTTCAGCTAGCACCTAGCTTAAAATAACCTTGACATAAATACTAGGGATGTGTCAGAATATTCGATTATTCGATTATTCGTTCCAGAGGGTCAAAACCGATTTTTAACATTTGGACCGTTAGCATTTAAAAAAAAAAAAAACACGCGTCCGCGTCCATCCGTCCCGCGGACCCTGCTATAACGCATGCATTACAAGATTCTACAGAATCTCACGCCAGCGAAAACCCAAAAGTTGGCAGCCCTGCTATTAGTTTTTTTTATTATTATTAAGTGTGGAAGAGTGTGGAGAGTGTGGAACGGGGAGAGCGTCTGACGTCATTCAACAGCGCATTGTGTAATTACGTTTACAGAGTGTAGGCCATTCTGTTGTGAGGCTAACAATGTCGAAGTCCCGCACACGCACTGCGCGTAGGGCACCAAGTAAGGTTGATAACTATTACATTACAATTTTCAAAATATATAAATTAATAACGAACAGGTCCACCGTTGTTATTTCGCATAGAAGCACCCAATGCGAACAGGTCCACCGTCGTTATTTCGCCAACAATCGAATATTCGATTATTCGTTCATACCACCTACTGATTATTCGACCATGAAAAATTTGACTTTTTCACATCCCTAATAGATACCAGTAGTTAAAGCAGATCGATAGTGATTCCAATGTTATCCGTATAATCTTGTCCTATGACAGATTCGACAAATAAGAAATGCTGGCTGCACAGCCCTAGGCTAAAGGTACGGCCACACTGCACGCGTTACGACGTTGAAAATCTGCATTTTTGCATAGGGAACCATTGGTGTAGACGCGTTACGTGTTAAAGCGGAACGTTAGGGGCGTTAGACGCGGCATACGCACGTAAACGCACTAACGCGCCCAACGCACCAACGCGCAAAGTTCAAAAATTTTACTTTTGACACGCCTACGCGTGACGCTTAGCCGCGATAGCCAATTAGTGCGGCGCTTGACCCGACGTCACTGGCAGAGACGCTTGCACAGAAGCACATGGCGGACATCTTACTCTTTATTCTGGTTGGAAATGGTAACATAGTTACGCCATTAATGTAAACATTATGTAAACATTTTTAGCGAGAAATGTGCATTTTACTTTCATAATGTTCGCTCTGTGAATGTGAAGGATGTTTGGTTTGATACTTATGACAAAGAGGGAACGCTCCATTCACTTGCATGGGCAGCGTCTTTGGTTGCTAAGCAACCTCAACGTCTTTGGCGGACTATTTCTCTGCTGATCAACACTACGAATGTTAGAAACACACCAGACACACCATGTGAAGTTATTTAACCCGATTATTGTTATTTATATCCGAGATTATTTAATCTAACCCGATCTAAGGTCTATCATGCACCCAAACACGGCGGCGCTTGGGTTTCCTACCTCGGACTCCTAAATCTAGCGGCGTGTTGAACCATTTTTGTGACACACATGATCAAGCGTCAAGTTAGGCGCGTTATGAGCGTTTTTTTAACGCGAGTAACGCGTGCAGTGTGGCCGTACCTTAACAATACCACCACTACCACTACCACCGACGCACCCGAAACCCCTCTCAAGCAAGCGGAGATACGCCTGTATAGGCTACAGTTGCACCGCCAGTTAAGAGTAGAGAAAACACTCTTCTTTTTTTTTCTATTCAGAAAGTCTGCCGCCAAGGGGCTGAAACTTATAGTGCGGCTTTACTTAGCCAAATTGAATCTGTCAGACAATACTTCTGAATGTAGGTTACTCATGCATCATTTTAGCATGAATCCACATGTCTTCAACATCATTGACAAATACAAGGTCCACCAGTGTTTAAACCACTTTAAAAACGCATATTTGTATTATAGAGATCGGCATTACAACTGCTTTAAAAACCAGACTATTAAAACAGTAATCTACTTTGAAATGTAGCTGATTTCTATATTTGAGTAAGCATAAATTTAACAGAAAATGAATGAGAAGAAAAGGTGGACACAATCAAATAGTAAAGATTAGTAAAATAGTAATGCCTAAAGCAAATGCCTACCAGCCATTAAATCAATGCTTCTTTTTTAAGGGCAGATGGTAACTTTAGGAACTGTAAAAACCTACAATCTACCACTAATGTATCTTACCTTCATCAGGCCTCTCCACCGTACGCTCCTTGCCATCAAACAACGCCTCCCTCGTCTCCTCTTCTCCTTTATGACTGTAAAACCCGATGTCCTTGCTAGAAAGGTCATCTGCTTCACCAAAACGTTCATTGTCAGACCTTTTGAGTCCAATTACAGGTTCAACTGTAGATCTTGGCTGTATTGTTTCTGGTTTTTCGCTAGTTTTCAATGCAACAGAATGGCCTGGATGCTGGGCAATGCATGGATCACCTACTTTGCTTGCTATTGATGAAGATTGGCAGACTATTGGGGAAGCTTTTACAACAACGTCAACTTTGTTGTAATCCTTTCCCTTTTTATCCTCAGCTTCAAGAGGTACCTGGTTACCTTTTTGACCTTGCGAATGATTCCCTTGTTTATCCTGCAAAACTGTGACGTCCACTTTCGACTTCAGACTTTCACTTGTGATGACCCGATTCTGGTTTTGATCAAATTTAACATCATTTACGTTTTTTGTAGGAGATATTTCCAAGCCAATGATAGCCTCGGAAGAAGTTGCTTCACATCTGTCCGTGTTTTCACAAACCTTTCCATCAGAATGTACATTTTCCTCCACTTCACTGGATATCACTTTAGATTTGGTATTTGAACCCTTAATCATGATTTGTCTGAACTTAATGAGTTGTTTAAACTGTTTCAGAGAAACCTTTGGCGTCCGTTTAGCTTCTTCTGGTTTACCTGCAGAATTCACCCTTGGTTCGGGATTTCCTGTCATCTTAGCCTCTTCGGTCTGAGTATTCTCTGAACCTGCTTTGTGCTCGTTTGGCTCAGACTCACTCGGATCATGCAGCTGGGCGCAGAGCTGATCAGCCACCCTAGGAGGTTCTGGGGCTGAAACAGTGTCTGAACTCGGCACATCATCATGGACCTCATCGTTCGAAATCGGAACATTCCGGACGACCTTCCTGCTTTTCCTTCTTGGCATTCCTTTGTTTTGTCCACATTTTTCATCGTTCGAAATCGGAACATCCTGGACGGTCTCCCTGCATTTCCTTCTTAGGTTTCTTTCGTTTTGTCCACATTGTTCTCCGATCTCTGCCTGCGCATTCGTTTTCCTGTCGCTTTCTAAAATCTTGTCAATGGACGGGTTGGCATCGCGAGGGACAGGCTTTATCTTCCGAGGTCTCCCTACCTTCCTTTTGATCACTGGGACAGTCTCCAAAATCTCATCTGCCTTATCTTTGGTTGTAGAAGCACTTCTGGCACGTGGAGTGCTTATTTTCCTAGTCTCAGTTATGGTTTTGGAAGCCTTTAATTTCTCAGAAACTTTTTCGACACCTGTGGTGTCGAGCACCTTCTGTGGCTCTTTAAAAACAGGAGGTTCTTGCTTCAGTATCCTTCTCTTGCTCAAGACATTGTTGCCGGACAAATTCACTGTGCACACGTTCAAAAAGATTTTACTAAACTCTCCAGCCCCATGTCTGGTTACTTTGTACCCCGAGGTACGATCAGATGAGTCATCTGTGTGTGCTTCACATATCCTTTTTCTCTTTGACGTCACTGGTTTGTCCTTCGTATCACACTGTGCCAATGGTGGATCTTTTTTCTTTGGGGCTTTTCCAAATGGGGATATCGCTCCGGTCAGACCTTCTCCATTAGAAGATTGCATTTTCTCTTTTACAGCCTCAACACAGAGCTTTTTAACAGGGGGCTGCCTTTTTTCCTGCATCACTTCAGTTGACTGATGTAAAGACGGCAAAAGCTCCAGGTCCTCCAGGGACTCAAGCCTGGACGGATCATCAGGTTCAGAAGGTTTAGTTTCCTCCTTGGAACCCAAGCTCAGAGGAAACTGCAGTGCATGTTGTGTGCTTGACATCCAGGTTAATTCCTTAGAGGCTGGCTGGTCAGTCTGCTGACTGTCCGAGTTAACAGTATCAGGCGCGATTGATGCCACATTTAGTGTGTGACGGTCTTGGTAATCCAGCGGCTCGGAGCGGAGAGCGCTCTGGTCCGTCGTATCTCCCTGCCCCCTGTGATTGAGCGAATGGCACTGGGTAAAACTTTTGTTAGGCGAAATGTCTTCGCTTGCAGGCTGTTCCTCAGCCAGAGAGGACTGTGCCTGAGCAATCTGGTTGGTCTGGCGCTCCGTTTGGGGCAAGGTTTCTGCACAATGCAGAGACGAGGTCGATGCCGCTGCGGGAACCAAACAGGAACTGCTTCTGCTGTGCAGGACTGGGAAATGAAAGTTACGGCAATTGAATAAGGTACTGACAAATGAAGGAATAACATTTCGCTGCGTAACTGTCCCTTACACATTCTGGATTACGGCCGAGGCACTGAGCAGTCAGCCCTCCCAAAAGTTTGGCTACATCATTGAACTCCTGGACCCGAGATTAGTCTCTTAATAATGATAATTTATGATATTTCTTTGCATAACAATATGCCATGAAGTGTGACACAAAACACGAGAAACGAACGAACATTCCCGAAACATAGATTACCCGTGTCTTTCGACGAGGCGTCTTCCCATAGCGTCTTGTACTCCTGTGAGCCAACCACACTTGCGGCTGTGTCCACCTCTCCCTGCCTCGCTGTCCACTCTAGCGCGGGTGGCACGCTGGGGATGGCTGCGCCGTTCGACGTAAAGCTCGACCTGTTGCCTTCCTTCTCCAGGGCAGAGGAAGGCAGTATGCTCAGGCTCATCAGGATATCGTCCAGGATCTTCTCTATCTCCTGGTCCGATTCCTCCACGGAGCCCTGAGCCTGGGACAGCAAGGCCGTCATGGAGTCATTGCTGTTTGGGGTGTAGCAGGGGCTAGCGGGCAACTGGATCTCGATGCGGGGCGGTTGTAGAGTGAGGGCCAGAGACATGCATGGGCTCTCGTGTTGTTTAGTAACTGGACTGGGTTGGGATGTGGATGCGATGGATGGCCCTTTGGTCCTCTCTGCCTGTGTTCGCAGGAGTTTGGCCCTATCCTAGAGAAAGAATGTTAAGAGGTTTTTGTTTATTTGATTGAAAACCCGAGTGTAAGAGCCAAAGAGGAACTAATTGATAATAAAAAGTTAGTTAAAAACAATTCATAATATGTAATGATAATTGTATTAATATTAACAAGGTTTATATTAGTCTAACGCATCATTTAACGCATCACTAATGCATCATTTAGTCATGTATAAATTAGGAAAACATGTCTATATTTTGTTTGACGTCAATGTTTAGTATTGACTAGGATTGGACGTAACGTTGGTTAGTTGGGAGTCAGATGCTGTACGAAGCAACACTGTTTTTTGGCTGTGCGGTTTGTATGATCATTTTGTGTTTTCTAATTAAAAATTAAAAATAGTTATCTTGTCGTCGCTCGCGTTATGAATGCTGTGTGAGACTTACTCCAACAAGCGGTACACATACAGGAAAGAGGAATTAAACTAGAAAGAATTAGGAAGTGCACAACACCAAGGGAACCATAGAGAGCAGCTATATATACAAGCAGCATCCGACGGGGTCATCAAGCCATAAGAACTTTCGCTTTTGAAACAAAATTCTTCAAATGTGAGTTTAAGTTTCATAATTGTACAAAATAAAACCAGCTTTGTGTACCTCCTCAAGGGCAGCGAGAAAGAACTTGGAAACAAAATTCTTTCAAAAACGGGCAGCAGATTTACAAATCACGTGCGAGTTTAAGTTGCAGACTTGTACAAAATAAAAGCGTGTTACGTACTTTGATAAGGGCAGCGAATATCACCCGACTTCTCCCTAGGGTTCGCCTCTGGCCCATGCCCCGCATGTTTACCACTTTCCACGCGGCTCCTTGCTCAACCCTCCTCAGTTTGACCTGGACGGAGGCAAGGATGGATGAACTATCAGCTCTTTGATACTCTTTTTCAAGGTTATAAAATGCCCCAAACATGAATTAACACATCTAGTAGTAAAATATCAGCTTCATCAAAAAGAAAAATGGAATGATATTTAGCAAAGCTGTTGCGCGTAACATATCGTTAACATTTCGTTAGCCTGATAGCATAATTGCTATCAGGCTATATTAAGTCCTATATTAAGGTTCATCTTGTATTCAGCGTCCATTAGAGGACTTGGGCAGATAGTGATTATGGAATGTAAAAAGCAGCGAATCAGCAGCGTTAGGAGAGTAGAGTTAGGATAGATATCACAACGAGGCCAAAATAGAATATAGGCAATTATGCTTTGAGGCCAACGATATCGTAAAACTTCGTGCGTGGTCAAATCAACCAACTAGTCTTTTGACCTCCTCACCGATAATAACGGATCAACACATGATAAACAATTACCTTGATGGAAATCTCTTTGGTCTCAGCCAACAACGTCCTTGGGCTCCAACACCCTGCGCCCATCCTCCCTCTCCGTTTCCTAATCTCCTTTCCTTTCGCTTGAGTCGACTGTCCTCCTGACGGCTCCTTCTTCCCCCCACCACCTGCCGTCTCCCTGCTTCCCAACCTCCAACGATTCCTCTTCAGAGAGCCCGGTTTGGGCCGGATGCAGTAGGACACCTCGCTGCTCACCCTGGAGTTTCTGGGGGATTTAGTGGTGGTGGTGCTAGTGGTGGTCTTGGTTACCTCCTTTGATAATCCCGTTTTATCCAACAGGACTGTGGGGGAACCGGGACCGAGCTCCCCATGGAGAGAGGCGTCGTCCCAGGACCACCCATCGCGTTGAGTTCCGACCGTCTGTGACACTGCGTCAACAGAAACCGTCCCCTCCATTTGAGTCTCTGCGTCCCTTCTGCACCTCGTTTCCACCTGCACCTCAGCATCGCACGCGACACGTTTCTTCCTGGCTTTCCGTTCTTCGGCAAGCTGCAAGGCTTCCCAACCGATGGCCTGCCCCGCCCCGGTCCCCTCCCCCCCACTCACATCCTCCAGGAGGCGGTCAAATCCCAGCTTGTTGGCAGCTGCCAGCAAGTCGTCCTGGTCTGTGGACTCGTTCACCTCCAGCAGACCAGAGTACAACAGGCCCACCAGCTTCAGGAGAGTCTCGGGTTTGACCGCCTGGAGCTTGACTTTACGCTGCTGGCCGGCGGGGGGATGAGGAGAAGCAGAGAGTTTGCAGGACAGGAAAGGACTGAGAGCGGCCAGGAGGCAGCCATGAGCTGGGATGGAGACATCTTAGTGAGCGTAAGGAAAAGGAGAGGGAGAGACAAAACCAGTGATGATGTTAGATACTTTGCAGTCATAGATTAATTGATCACACTCTGATAACACATATCTTCTTTATGGCATTTTGGACATAATCCTAACCCTCTGAACGATAAGTGACCCAAATTTGGTCAAACTTTTTAGTCAAATGACTCAATACTCACTTGTCCAGAGTTCAACTAGACTCTGCTTAGCCGCCCCCTGCCGTCTCTACTATGCACCTATTGTACGCTGTATGTCCTGGCACATAATGTACACACCTATTGTACGCTGTATGTCCGGGCACATAATGTACACACCTATTGTACGCTGTATGTCCTGGCACATAATGTACACACCTATTGTACGCTGTATGTCCGGGCACATAATGTACACACCTATTGTACGCTGTATGTCCTGGCACATAATGTACACACCTATTGTACGTTGTACGGCCTGGCACTTAATGTACACACCGATTGTACGTTGTACGTCCTGGCACTTAATGTACACACTTATTGTACGTTGTACGTCCTGGCACTTAAAATCAGTACTTAGGATTGTGTAGCATCTTATCCTAGCTACCTCTGTGGTATACGGCGAATGGGTTAACATAACAATTATTGGTTCTTGGCACACATCCTTACTGTGCGGACATCAATGTATTATTTCTTTCTTTCTTCTGCCAAATGTACCTGTATGTCACTTTGGATATAAGCATCTGCTAAATGCCCTACATGTAAATGTAACCCACTTTGTACCTTCAGTTTGTAAAAGGGTGTCACAGAAAAGCATGTTGTTCTTCTGCTGTCTCTGCAGTTCGAGCAGCAACCGACTCTGAAAGCCTGGTAGCCGGTAACACCTCATCACACCGGTACTATAAAACAGGAATCAATCAGAAAAATGCAAGACCATCACAGATGCAATCCAATTCTATTTTTTTTTTTCGATTAAATGGGTCTTCATTAATTGCTCCTCAGGTGATGAACAATGTTAGATTGTTCTAAGTCGTATAGGCTTCGCCTTTTAAGGCTATCGCTATTGGGTTATCCCTAGGCGTGAGCCGTAGCTGAAAATTTTGTAATCCCCGCCCACCAATAGTGTGGGCCTCAATCACGTCCGCGGGCCACACATATACTCGGGGGCCGGCGGACGTTCTGCTCCCATTTTCTTCAGGAGCGATCCTAGCATACTGAATATACCATGGACTCCGAGACGATCCGCATCTGCAGGTCCTGTAACACCGGTTACATCCTGCCTGAAGACGGCCACGAAGTGTGCGAGGGTTGCCTGGGGCATGAACATGTCCTCTTGGCGCTCTCGCCGCTCTGCTTATGTCAGCATTGTAAGGCGCTGTCGGTGGAATGCCGACGCTGCCGCCGTCATCGCTGAAGGTGCCGACGACTTTTCCGTACTGCTCGACGATGCCCTCTCCATCCTTGCGGACGCGGAGTCGGACGACTCCGACCGCGGCGAGGAGGGGGTGTCTCCCCCGGCTTCCCCTCTCCGAATGGAGGGGCCGGAGCCCGGGGCAGCAGCAACTGTGCCCGTCTCTGCCACCACCTCACTTCCAGTGGTTGGAGCTTTGGTGGCAGAGCTTCGGGCATTATCGCCAGGGTAGCCGCAAACCTTGGCCTTGCGGTGCCCATGCCTCAGGCCCCCAACGCCCGGACCAGCTGCATGGAATCTGGGGCTCGAGGCCGCGACACGCCCTGCCGTCTCGAACCGATCTGGCCGATGTTTCCCGCCATCAGACCATACTTTAGTGGGGCTGCGGCGGAGCGAGCCCGGAAGCTCGGAGCCCCGGTGAAGACCTTCATTCAGGTCACGAAGACGGAGGGTCTGACAGCCCGGGGTTACAGGGCGGTACCGCCGCTGGACCCCGCTCTGTGCGCTGTCTTTGGGGTGAAGCCGGGGCTCGGCGGCCGCCGCCCCACTCCCAAAGACCAGCTGACGGCCAAGCTCACAGACAGGGCGCATCAATGCATGATGCAGCAGATGGCGGTTTGTGAACAACATCGCCCTGCTAGCGCATGACATCTCCCACCATGGCGGCTGACCCTCATCGTTCTGGCCGAACGGGCAAGTCGACGTGGCGAAAGCTGCCGGTGTCATCCTCTGTCTCTGTTCCACCGGTGCGGTAACAGCGGCCCGGACGGCGGCATGGCAGCACCTCATTCAGAGGAACCTGTGGCTGCAGCAGACCCCAGGCATCCCTGAGCCGGTGAGGCGTCAGTTGCTGGAGTGCCCCATCAGCCCGGACGGGCTGTTCGGGCCCCGCCTGTCGTCTATGGTGGACGAAATGCAGGCTGCTTCCGAGGAGGCAGAGAAGTTCCGGAGACACGTCTCCCGCCCTCCGCCTCCACCCCGACAGCAGCGCCCCGCCCCGGGTTCCCGTCGCCGCCGTGGGCCCCGACAGCCACCCGTTGCGGCGCCGCCGGCAGCTCCTCCTGGCCCCCCGGCTCACAAGCCCCGCCCGCCTCCGTCGTGGGCTGTGGCGAGCGGCCAGCAAGGGCCCCGGCAGCCGGGCTCATGGGGCAATGCCCCTCCCCACAAGCGCCAGCGAAGGCCATGATGGGCGAGGGAGACGCGTGTGACGGTGAGAAAAACAACAGCTCTTTTAAGAGCCACCCATCTCTTTAAAGACCGGCTGTTTCTCCCCACAATCCCAGTTAACGCCGGAGCCTGTCGGCTCGGCCATAACTGTTTCGCGCGCATCTCCCACCTACGCTATAGGCAGGCCGTCAATAAACCTATTATTGCTCGTGCCAGCCCATTGCTTTTTGAAAGGCAAACTCGCCCGGCTAATCAGCCCCGCCCGCTTCCATCGCAGGCCGCGGCCAGCGGCCAGCAAAGGCCTCGGGCAGCGGGCTCATGGGGCGATGCCCCGCCCCACAAGCGCCGGCTATTACGGGGCGAGGAAGAAGCGTGTGACAGCGGGAAACACCTCTTTACTAAAGACAGCTGTTTTCCCCCCACACCCCAGTTAACGCCAGAGCCTTCCGGTTCAGCCGTAACTGTTTCACACGCATCTCCCACCACATATAGGCAGGCCGTCAATAAACCTCGTATTATTGATCGAGCCAGCCCTACATTACTTTCCCCTCACCACATCATGCCTGGCATGACATGTGGCGGGGCGGCCGCTAAAACGAGCTCTCTGTCTACGAATGACACGCAGGTCGTTCACAGCGTCGGCAGTCTGCTACCTAGCCGCAGTGTTATTCCTCCTCGCGTCCCAACGCTCGGGAGAGAGGGAGCTACACTATTATTACAAGCTGAGCAGGCAGGGCATGCCTCTGCTAATGACACACACACCCAGCCCTTTCGGGCAAAGCTCCCCATGGGCTGCGAGGAAGGGCTCCTCCCCCTCCGCAGCGCCGGCAGGGGCCTCAAGCGTGGCTCGTTTTCCATGACAGCCGCATCAAAACAAGAGGCTGCACGGCCGCTTTCGGAGCATTACTCGGAATGGCTGAACGCATGCAGCCTGGCCAAATGGATGGACAGGCTGATCAGCAAGGGTCACACCCTGCAGTTCACCTCCGTTCCGCCGCGATTCAACACGGGATTGTGGAAACAACGCTGTCATCCCAAGGATCAACAGCTGTCACTTTTTGGCGGAGCTACAGCAGCTTCTTAGCGAAAAAAAGTGATTTCCGCAGTTCCCGCACGGGAGGAGGAGAAAGTGCAGGGATTTTATTCCCGTTAATTTCCTGGTACCCAAGAAAACAGCGAGGGCCTGAACGACGATTCTCAGATCTAGCCCTATTCAACAACAAATGCATCGCGGAGAAGGCCGTTCACATGTTAACAATCAGACGAGTGTTACAGTGGTGTGTAAAACCGGCGCGACTGGTTCACATCGATAGATTTGAAGGACGCCTACTTCCACGTCACAGTGATCCCCAAACACAGGAAATTCCTGCGTTTCTCATTCCAAGGGTCACACACTACCAGTACAACCGTCTTCCGTTCGGCTATTCTCTAGCCTCACGAACGTTCTCCAAGTGCGTGGAGAACGGCTCTCCAGCCGCTGCACGCAACAGGAATGAGGAGTACTTGTTCTACTTGGACGATCTGCTTTTGATGGCTCACTCCAAGGAGGAAGCGGCTATTCAAACAAAAAAACTGGTAATTCACCTGTCGAATTTAGGCTTCGCCATAAACTGGAAGAAAAGCTCCCCCCTCCCCTCACAGAGTGTGATGTAATTTGGGGGTAAGAGCTGGATTCAGCTGTAATGAGAGCACGGCTCTCACAGCAGAGGATGGAAGACGTTGTGGTCTCTCCTCCGCCGTTGCTCCCCGGGCAGCGTCGTGACAGCCCTCTCTGTCATGAGGCTGCTGGGCATGATGTCGGCCGCTCAACACGGTGGTGCCACTGGGCTGCTTTACATGAGGCGGCTGCAGAGATGGGTTTTCTCCGCTGCGCATCGACCCGGTGCCGTCAACGGCGGCGCAGAGTGACCATTCCCCTATCAGTGGGCCCCGATTTGACCCACTGGGGCGATCCCCGAACTCTCGCGAGAGGGGTGCCGTTGGGCAGAGCAACGTCACACATCTCAGTGTTCACGGATGCTTCTCTGTCGGGCTGGGGAGGAACATGCGAGTTTCACGTGGTGGGCGGCGTTTGGCCGCCCCCCGTGACCATGCATATAAACGCATTGGAGCTCCTCACTGTGTTGAAGGTGGTCCAACACTTTGCCCCAATGTTGACGAATCAACACGTAATGATTCGCACGGACAACAAGGCGACAGCAGCATACATAAATCGCCAAGGGGGCGTGCGCTCGGCACAGCTGCTGAGCATAGCGAGACAGCTGTTATGCTGGGCGCACGCACACTTGCTCTCCATCAGAGCAGCGTACATCCCCGGGTGTCTTGAACAGAGGGGCCGACATGATGTCGAGGGGGGGTCCCCAACCAGGAGGCTGGACTCTGCACCACGATCTGATGAATCAGATATGGAGCGAGTTTGGGAAAGGCGGGAGGTCGACCTATTCGCCACGCGGGAGAACACACAGTTGCGAGCTGTGGTTCTCTCTCAGCGCGAAGGACAATCCCCCCGCTCGGGTGGATGCGTCGCTCACCAGACCGTGGCCGAACACACTCCTGTTACGCTTTCCCACCGTCCCCTGATTCCCCAATCTTGGACGCGTCCAAGAGGAGCGGCTGTGTATGATTCTCATAGCACCGCAACGCACGAGTGCACCGTGGTTTCCCTGCCTCCAGCGTCTGCTCTCGGGGCCGCCGAAGGTACTCCCTTGGCGGCGAGACGCTCTCTCACAGGCAGGGGGAGCAATCATAGATTACCCAGAGATCGGCCAGCGCTTGTGGGCCTGGCCGCTGAACGCGAGCGCCGAGAGGGTCTCGGCCTCTCCCAGGAGGTCGTACGGACCATCCAGGGTGCCAGAGCTGACTCCACCAGAGCGTGTTACTCGGCTAAATGGGCTGCTTTCCAGAGATGGTGCACGGAGAGGGGTGGTGATCCCATCTCCTGCCCTTTGCCGCAAGTGCTCTCTTTCCTCCAGTCACTTATGGAAAGAGGGCTGGCTTTTAGCACGGTTAAAACGTACGCGGCTGCTGTTTCATCATGCCACGAAGGTTTCGGGGATAAAACTGTTTTTAGTCACCCCTTAATGAAGCGCTTCCTAAAGGGTGTGAGGAGAAGCGACCCGTGACGCGCTCTCTAACTCCACAATGGGATTTAACACTGGTGCTGCGCGCACTGGTTAAAGCCCCATTTGAGCCTCTTGACCAGGTGCCCCTCAAGTTTGTGTCAACCAAGACAGCTTTGCTGCTGGCCCTGACGTCAGCTAAGAGAGTGAGCGACCTGTCTGCACTCTCTGTAGCCCCTTCTTGCCTTAGAATACAAGGGGACGGCAGTTCGGCCACATTACGCCCGAATCCGGCTTTTACACCAAAGAGTATTACTAGCTCGTTCAGATCGACGGTAATAACACTCAATGGTTTTCTCTCTCCCTCTCCTCATCAATCTGGAGGAGAGCCGACGGCCCATCTCTTGTGCCCCGTGCGCGCGCTTGCCTGTTATGTGAAACGCATGGCGGCTCTGCGCAAATCTCAACAGGTTATTTGTGCATTAAAGAGACCATTCCCAAGGCCTCCCCCTGACGAAACAACGGCTGTCACATTGGCTGTGTGATGCTATCACACAGGCTTATGTGTCAGCGGGGGCTGAGCCGCCTGAGACTATCAGGGCTCACTCGACCAGAGATGAATATGTCCTCTGTCGCTCTGCAAAGAGGGATGCCGATGGAGGATATCTGCACAGCAGCCTCCTGGGCTTCCCCATGCTCTATTAGGTTTTACCTAAGAGACATGTCGCGCCTCTCTATGACGCACTCAGTTCTGGGTGCTTTGGAGTGAGTGTGATTGTGTGACTATTCCCCTCGCATATTAAACAATGTGAGGTGGAGTCAAATGTTCATGCTGAGAGCTTTTGTGTCTTATCCGACACATTAAGGTACGGCAACACCAAAAGCGTTACCCGCGTATCACGCGTATAAAATCGGCAATTTTTCCATAGGGAACCATTGGTTTACGCGCGTATAAGCAACATTTTACTCGCGTTAGGCGCGTATGAGGCACGTACATATACGCGCGTACATATACGCGCGTACATATACGCGCGTACGAGGAGTTCAAAAAATTGAACTTTTTACGCTCATACGCGCCGCAATAGCCAATCAGCGTTGAGCTTGACCCGACGTCACTGGCAGAGAGACGGAGAGGACAGAACCGCAATGGAGGACCAAAACCTCATCATCGCAGTGTGCAGCCGTCCTGTCCTGTACAACACCAGGATTGTGTTGTACAGGGACAGGAACAAGAAAGAGAGGGCGTGGGTCGACGTGGCCGAGGAAACTGGCTGTCCTGGTAAGATCAGTGAATAAATAAAAATGTGCATAAACATAAAAATGGCGGGGGGGGGGGGGGGGGGGTGGAGTGTGGGGCGGTGCTGCGGACGCGCAGTGTGGGCGGCATCTCATCTACGCGCGTTACGCGCGTATATCTGACCATTTTTGACACAAAATGGTCAAGCAACATTTTAGCTGCGTTACGCGCGTACATGGTACGCGAAGGTATGCGCTTGGTGTGTTCGCGCTTTAGAGCTGCTCGTTGATGGATGCCGTTAGAAACGCATGACGTATGTTATGCTATGTCTGACGCATTGATACTATATGTATGTAGCGTGTGTTTCTGGTACCAATCGGACCAATGAGGCATAGACCTATATCGGTGCTTCGCCCTTTGAACCAAAAGCGATAGCCTTAAAAGGCGAAGCCTATTACGACTATAGAAACGATAGTTACGTATTGTAACTCTAGATTCTATGAGTATAGGCGCAGCCTTTTAAGTGTCGGCCTCATGGTCCTTTTAAATAGCTGAAGAAAAGCTGTTTGTATGGCCCAATAGACGTGAGTTGAGGGCCCACACTATTGGTGGCGGGGATTACAAAAGTTCAGTGCTACGGCTCACGCCTAGGGACAACCCAATAGCGATAGCCTTAAAAGGCTGCGCCTATACTCATAGAATCTAGAGTTACAATACGTAACTATCGTTTCAGTGAGAACCATGTAAATATAATGTGGAGGGTGTGAAGTGCGGTAAATGATGAGACAAGAGGCGGAGATGGGTCAAGTCAGCTTTACTCTCCAATAGGCTCTATGCACAACTCCACTACTTCCTGGATTTAGTGCAGTTCCTTCATTTCCTGTCTTACATTATTGGATAAACTGATTAATCCAGTGTGGTGTCCTGACCATTGGGACAACTCAGAACCACTGGATTATCGTTTGTCCATAATGTAAGAACAGGAAATGAAGGAGTGCATAAATCAGGAAGTAATGTGGAGTTGTGGCATAGAGCTATTCAATAAACCGTGTTATCCAGCAGAGTTTAGACGTAATCGAAAACAGCACTAAGTAAAACGAGAAGGTCGTAACGGACTGGTTTCCCAAACCTTTCCTTAAAATAAGTGGCTTGGTGAATGTCTTAGCATTGTAGTTGTGGCTCACCACAATGGGACCGTTGTTTTAGGTTATATTCACGTTTCAACCACTTTATTTTAGGGATGGGTTCGAATATTGATCATTCGTTCAAGAGGGGTCAAATGATTTTAGAACATGTTGGACGTTAAATTCAAATAAACAAGATTAACGGACGAATTGAATGTTGACCGGTGCCAAGGGCATTATCCCGGGTCACCTGGTAGAAATAAATGAAGACATTCATTTAAAGGGGCATTATATAAACGAGCGATGAGCCGCCATGATGGCTTTGTGAAGGTAGGCACACGTCGAATGATTGTTATTTTATTCCGTTATAACCACGACTATTGACTCGACCATCGGAAATTGGGAGTTTTCTCCTAAAGCATATAGAAAAGTTAGGAATTGAATGTGGTAGACAAAGCGTATGGAGAGCATGAACTTTACATGACCTTCAAGCGTCGACTTCAGTCATACACACACACAGCTGAACAATTAAATTGTTTATCATCTATTCAACATAAGACTTGACATTTGATGAAGTTAATGTGATAGTGGCGATGCGCGTTAAACGCTGAGCGCACAGCGTGCTAACGACGTCCATTGCTCTGATTAGCATCTCAATTAACACACGGCGCACGTGAACACGTTTACAATTCAGACTACCTGGTTATCTCTTGCAGTATAAATTTGTAACTTGTGTATTGTGCAAAGCAAAGAATATTCCGATCAATTTGAAAAATGTCCAGTTAAATTTCTCGAAACACACAGCCGATAGGCGTGTAATCATGGTGACAAGCGAGCCCGGGGCGACACATTGGTAGGAGGAACGGGTCTGAAAGGATCAGGGCCTGGACTGATTGAGATTGATTTGGCTGCTCTACGGGCCAGTTTCCAGATACCCTCCCCAACCACGCGCGACACACCACGCGCAACCACACACACAGCGCAAACAACGACACACACCGCAACACGCACACAGTCGCACACACACACCAACACAATTCCAAAAATATAGGCCTAAAGATTTCTTTTTTTTTTTACTAGTAGTTCTCTAGATGCACATAATTCACACCTAAAATAATGTTGATCAAAATGAAGAGCCGAGCAAAACCTCAGATAAAATATCTTTATTTATATATAAAAATGTATTTAGAGTTACATATTTCAATTTGAATGTAAAATGTGCAACTTTAAGGGCCATGGTAAAGAAATTAAGGTTTATTTCAGAATCAGCTTTTGATTAGTGTTACAGTAATCGATGAATGAGAAAAGATGGATATTTATATATATTTAAGGGTTTGTTGTATTATTAATATATAAACTACAAAATGCATTTTACATAACAAAAAGGATTGCAGTATGCATTCACCCAAAGCACAACAAATTAAACAAATAAAGTATAAAAAAATAGATAAACACATTTGAATATTTCTCTTTGTATAGTAATGTAGTGTTTGTAATGTTGCTTTATTCTAAATCATTCTTATATCCAAAAAATCAATGATGGGAACGCCTACTTTTTTGTTGAAAATAAGTCTATAATAATGTTAATTTCCTCCCTGCAAGTACATACTGTCATAATGCACTGAATTACATCTTAGTTCCCCTTAAACCGGGGGGGGGGGTATTTATTTTGTGTTGTAGAAAAGGGATTTATCTGTTAGTGTTTGCAATAATGAAAATAAAACAAGAAAAAAAAAGACATTAATCCCTAGTGTTTTTTGTTTTAGTTAAATTGTCATAATATCTACTTCAACATAAATTATGCGGTCTTCTCTAGAGAACAGGCCGGCCAAAGAAACAGAGGCAGGCCACGTTATGTTACGCGTCGTTTCAGCGTACTGCTTAAGGTGTGGTCTTATCACAAGCCAAGATCCAGGAAGTCAACTTGCCTACTACGGAAAGGTTCACTGAACTATAAGCCTTGTGTAATTCTATTTCTCTTTATTTATTTTTATAGGTTATGATATGAAAACAGCTTTAACAAACAGACTTGTACATTCCAATACAAAATGGAATTGGAGATATGGAGAAGGTCCACACTCTCTTCCAACGAAGAGAACATACGCGATTGGAGTTCGCATCGTTTTTGTGAAGGGTATCCAGTTAGCCCACGCAGCCATGTATTTAAGCGTTCGTATTTAACATTCATAATATAGATTGACAGATAATAAAATAAATTGCAATCTCATTGAACAATCAAAATTCATTTCAAACTCCAAGAATCAGAAGAACAGTTCTTTGCATATAAATATTAGAAAGTCACTCACATAGGGCAGACTTACAAGTAATCTAATAAGGCAGAGAATTGTGTTGTTGGTTGAATGTGGTAAATTTATTTACCACGGATTACAGCGCCGAGATCAATTGGGCGCTGTTTCGAAGCTTCCCAATATAACATCTCTACCTTTGGTCTTTCATTGAAAATAACATTTTAAAAATGGAATTCACACCCAATTCACGTTTTTTTTTTCCCCACGAGGCATGATGAAGAGTGAGATGTCTTTCAGTGTAACTGCAACTTAAGTGTGGGTGTGGAGAGAAAGTCCTGTGGATATATTAAGTGTAAAAACAATCGCAGCGGAAGCGGTTTTCGTTTGGCAATATGTTGTTAACTGTAATACTACGCGAAGCAAAAAGTTAAAACAACCACTGTCAAAGAAGAAGTCGAAGCATCACAGAGTTTCAATACGCCATCGTATGGTGGGGGGGGTGGGGGGGGGGTAGAATTGGTTTACAAGTCACCTAACAAACACCAAAACTCACCACAAGGGTTGTTATTTTGTTTAAAGTAATTTCTAACACTATTTTTGCAAAAGTTTGCCTCGGTGCGTTACAAAATGTTCCCTTTTGATAATTGGCAAATGTGGGTAGGCGTTTAGGTCGTCTGAAACTCTAAGGACTAGACTTCCAGGTATCTTGGTAGTGGGGTGTGATTCGGGTCAGGGGGAGGGGGGGGGGGGGGGGGGGGGGGGGGGGGAGAGGAGTTAAGTGGTATAATTATAAAGTAACGGGGGAAGAGTAGCGGGGCCAGCGGATTTGAGCGGAGCTCAATCAGGTGTTACGTCGTCAGTATTTTCAGTTGACGGAGGAATGTTTACGGGGATGAGGGTACGAGGGAGAAGAGAGAGGGGGAAGAGATGCGCGCCGACGGGGGATGAGTTAAGGGGGCAGAGACGACTGGTTTAGGGGTGGTGTTTAGGTTGGGGTCTGTAGTGTAGTGGTCGTGGTCGTAGTGATAGTGGTTGTAGTGGCTGTGGCTCCAGGTTTGTTTTAGTTTAGCCGGGCAGTAGTGGCAGGGCGTGTCGTCTTATGATGCACACAATCAGTTTTTTTCTGGAGGAAGACAAAGAAAGAGTCACGTTATTATATCAAATCGCGAGTTGTGGATTTTAATAAAGAAATACAGTGATCGAATACATAACATTTTGTCTCAATTAAATAAATCATACGTACATTTTACACCAAGATGAAAGCATGGCTGGAGGTAGGCAGGTGACAAAAAAAGCAGCGGCGCACACCACACAACAACACAGTAACACAACACACACACACACCAACACACACACAAACACACACCAAACCACACCACACACACACACACCACACACACACAAAACAAAACACCACAACAGGGTTAAAGCCAAGCGGCCTGTTGAGTGAGGAATGGTGGGGGGGGACACATACCATGCTTTAACAGCAGATGTTACATGTGGGAGGACGTAACATCATACAGAATCCAGAAGAGGCAAATGGCCTGCATCTCCATACATCCTCCTGAGAAGAGGTGTGGAGCAAAAAGAGAGAGAGTCATTTAGTGAGGCGAGGGAAAGGAAGGAGGCCAGAGCGCGTAGCTCCCATCCCCTTGCACACACGCCCGCCAGCCTGACATACGGAAACTTCTGTGTTGTGTGTCACGTGTGAGGGCAAATCTGGACATTCCCGGGCCAACACGCGCGCATTGTCGAGTTGTAACGGGAAGGTCGGCTTTAGGAGGAAACAGGTTACGCAAAAAACAACATAGGTGGGATCTTCAGACTCCGTGGTGGGAGCTTTGCCTAGGGGTAAGGGAGTGGGGGCTGGGAAAAGGAAGGGGGACAAAGGGTGAGATAGTTTGAAGGTTAGTGAGGTGTGGAGCTGGGTGATGCTGCCTTGGTAACAGGTGGGGCAGGTGAGCGTT
>OLKM01001990.1:20000-91408 GCA_900291075.1 Melanogrammus aeglefinus | reverse complement strand
AGAGAGAGAGAGAGAGAGAGAGAGAGAGAGAGAGAGAGAGAGAGAGAGAGAGAGAGAGAGAGAGTTTTTTGTTTGTTTGTTAGTTTGTACAATATGGCCCTGTTTTGACCCATCTCTATGTATTTCTTCTGATTTGCGCGCCCTCACTCTCTATCTGTCACTCCCTCTCTTTCTTTCTGTCCCTCTCTCTCTACCCCCTCTCCTCTCTCTCTCTCTCTCTCTCTCTCTCTCTCTCTCTCTCTCTCTCTCTCTCTCTCTCTCTCTCTCTCTCTCTCTCTCTCTCTCATTGTCACACTGTCTCTCTCTCTTCTCGAGGCTCACCACATCAAACACAACATTTGGGAGGAAGGGCTGATCTTGGCAGCCGCTGAGTGGCTGGCGTCTGCAGACGTCTCGCCGCTCCAGTCGGCAGCACAACTTCCTTCCTCCTTTCTCTTGATTTGTACTTTTTGTTTGTGTTTCTCTCTCCTCTTTGCCACGGCAACACGTCGCTCACAGAGGCTCTCTGTGCTGCGGCCAAGAGCCCGGCACCGCGGCTGTTCTATTGAGCTGGAGTCCTGCTGTTCTATAGACCTGGAGTCCAGCTGTTCTATAGACCTGGAGTCCAGCTGTTCTATAGAGCTAGAGTCTGTTCTATAGAACTAGAGTTCAGCTGGTCTATAGTCCTATAGTCCAGCTCCTGTTCTATAGACCTAGAGTCCAGCTGTTATATAGACCTAGAGTCCATCTACTGTTCTATAGACCTAGAGTCCAGCTGTTCTGACCTAGAGTCCAGCTGCTGTTCTATAGACCTAGAGTTCAGCTGTTATATAGACCTAGAGTCCAGCTCCTGTTCTATAGACCTAGAGTCCAGCGTTATATAGACCTAGAGTCCATCTACTGTTCAATAGACCTAGAGTCCAGCTGTTCTATAGACCTAGAGTCCATCTACTGTTCTATAGACCTAGAGTCTAGCTACTGTTCTATAGACCTTGAGTCCAGCTGTTCTGACCTAGAGTCCAGCTACTGTTCTATAGACCTAGAGTCCAGCTCTATGGGGCTGATCTATAGATCTAGAATCCTGACTGTGTGTGTGTGTGTGTGTGTGTGTGTGTGTGTGTGTGTGTGTGTGTGTGTGTGTGTGTGTTTGTGTTATTTTGTGAGTCAGCACCTTTGTGTGCATGTGTGTGAGTGTGCGTGTGGTGTGTGGTGTGCGGATTGTGGTGTGTGTTTCTGTGTGTGTGTGGGGGGGGGAAATGAGTGTGAGGGTATTGTATTGTGTAACTTTTTTAGTGTGTGTGTGTGTGTGTGTGTGTGTGTGTGTGTGTGTGTGTGTGTGTGTGTGTGTGTGTGAGACAGATAGTGAGTGAGTTTGTACAGGTGTGTGTGTTTGTTGCTGCATTAGAATGAATTTTTGTGTGTTGTGTGTGGTTGTGTTTGTGAGGATGTGTGTTTGTGGGTGTGTGTGTGTAAGTAGGTGTGTGTGGGGATGTGTTTGTGTAGGTAGGTGTTTGTGTGTGTGCGTTTGTGTGTGTGTAGAAGAGTATTTTGATCTACTTTAGCTGTTTATCTTCCTGAAACAGGAGTCTTCCATCACTTCAGACCACCACTGATCTGACAGAGAGAGAGAGAGAGAGAGAGAGAGAGAGAGAGAGAGAGAGAGAGAGAGAGAGAGAGAGAGAGAGAGAGAGAGAGAGAGAGAGAGAGGGAAAGTCAGGAGTAATAGAGAGAGAATGTTGATATTATTTCAATGTAGTGAGTGAGAGATAATAAAGTCCCACAGACTGAGAATCTTACAAGAACAGAAGAGAGAGAGAGAGAGAGAGAGAGAGAGAGAGAGAGAGAGAGAGAGAGAGAGAGAGAGAGAGAGAGAGAGAGAGAGAGAGAGAGAGAGAGAGAGAGAGAGAGGTTAGTGAAAATGGTAAGCAAAAGACTGACAGCCATGAGGTTTAAAAAAAGAACGAGGGCAATTGAGGGAGGAGAGAGAGAGAGCGAGACAGAGAGAGAGAGGGAGAGATGGAGAGAGAGAGACTCACCTGCCATCCTGTGTTAGGGGGGTGAGGCGGTTTCTGCTTCTCTCAGCTTAGTGTCAAAGGTGGAACTGCAGGGCCCAGCCTGTTTCACTTGGAGAGAGAGTCAGAGAGAGAGAGAGAGAGAGAGACAGAGAGAGAGAGTGGGAAAGAGAGTGAGGTGGGAGGTGTGTGTGTGTGTGTGTGTGTGTGTGTGTGTGTGTGTGTGTGTGTGTGTGTGTGTGTGTGTGTGTGTGTGTGTGTGTGTGTGTGTGTGTGTGTGTGTGTGTGTGTGTGTGTGTGTGTGTGTGTGTGTGTGTGTGTGTGTGTTTGTGTGTGTGGGTCTGTCTTCCCGTCTGTACTTTTGTCTTCCTGTATGTCTTCCTGTCTGTATGTCTACCTGAGTGTCTGTCTTCCTGTCTGTCTGCCTGTGTGCCAGTTTTTCTCCTTGTCTGTCTGTCTGCCTCTCTGCACGTCTGCCTCTCTGCATGACTGCCTGCCTGTCTCTCTGTATGTCTGCCTGTATGTCTGTCAGCCTGGCTTTCTGCATGTCTCCCTGTTTGTCTCCCTGTCTGTCTCCCTGTCTGTCTGTCTGTGAGCCTTGTCAGCGACCTTGTTAACTCTGAACCATCTGTGGCGACACCGGGACAGAGCCAAGTCAAAGATACGCTTTTAGAACCAACACCGATGCTGCCAGCAGGCTGAGAACCACCTCTCCTCTCAATACATAGCTCTAAACTCTGTTAAGAGTCAGTCAGTCAGTCAGTCAGTCAGTCAGTCAGTCAGTCAGTCAGTCAGTCAGTCAGTCAGTCTGTCTGTCTGTCTGTCTGTCTGTCTGTCGGACTGTGTGTGTGTGTGTGTGTGTGTGTGTGTGTGTGTGTGTGTGTGTGTGTGTGTGTGTGTGTGTGTGTGTGTGTGTGTGTGTGTGTGTGTGTGTGTGTGTGTGTGAGGTGAGGGGGAAAAGAGGTGTGTGTGGGTGTGTGTGTCTACTAAACTAACTCCTTAAGTGATGTTAGTGAGCTTTAAACCAACACATTACTTTAAGCGGGCTTAGAACCAACAACATACTGCTGTTAGTGGGCTTAGAACCAACAACATACTGCTGTGAGGGGGCTTAGAACCAACAACATACTGCTGTGAGGGGGCTTAGAACCTACAACATACTGCTGTGAGGGGGCTTATAGAACCAAACAACATACTGCTGTGAGGGGGCTTAGAACCAACAACATACTGCTGTGAGGGGGCTTAGAACCAACAACATACTGCTGTGAGGGGGCTTAGAACCAACAACATACTGCTGTGAGGGGGCTTAGAACCAACAACATACTGCTGTGAGGGGGCTTAGAACCAACAACATACTGCTGTGAGGGGGCTTAGAACCAACAACATACTGCTGTGAGGGGGCTTAGAACCTACAACATACTGCTGTGAGGGGGCTTAGAACCAACAACATACTGCTGTGAGGGGGCTTAGAACCAACACACTATTGTTAAAGCCATTATCTATGTGTGTGTGTGTGTGTGTGTGTGTGTGTGTGTGTGTGTGTGTGTGTGTGTGTGTGTGTGTGTGTGTGTGTTTATGCGTATGCATGTTTTTTGTGTACTGTATGTGTGTGTATCTTAGTATCTATGAACATATCTATATGTGTGTGTATCTATGTGCGTGTGGGTGAGTGTTTGTGTGTATCTATGTATGTGTGTGTGAGTGTGTGTGTATTTGTATCTACGTGTGTGTAGTGGGCCGGGTCAGGGTCGTTCCTGCCCCTCTATTGAACAGGTGTAATTGGGAGCGCGACCGGCTGTTTGCTATTTCAGACGCTCCGTGAGACCAAAGCAAACGACTCAAACACCATCTCTCTCTTTCTCTCATGGCCTTTCTCTCACTCCACTTTATCCTCACGCCTTTACATCGCGTGTTCTCACCTCCCACCTCTCTCTCTCTCTCTCTCTCTCTCTCTCTCTCCTCTCTCTCTCTCTCTTTACATCGCGTGTTCTCACCTCCCTCTCTCTCTCTCTCTCTCTCTCTCTCTCTCTCTCTCTCTCTCTCTCTCTCTCTCTCTCTCTCTCTTTCTCACACAATGCCGTCGGATTGCATTCTTTCCCTCACAAACACAAACACCCCGCTCTGAATCCCGAACCGCTCGGGCAGGTAAACTCTGCAAGGGCGGGGGGGGCACGGGGGGGCGGCAGTGACCCCTGACCCCTGACCCCGCCCCGACTCCTCGCCGGAGCCGTGGAGACGGAACAAACAAGATGAAGAAAGGCGCCTCGGAGTGGAGCGGCTCTTTGGAACAGATTGTACGTGGGATCTGATGTGCACTCCGAGATGACCTTGACTGCGACCACGGAAAAACACAAACTCTCCACCCCCCCCAACCCATCCTCCTCCCCCGTACTCACCCGTCCTCCCCCAGCCCTCAATGGACGCTAGCACGAGCGCAAACGCAAGAATGTGACGGGTGAGATGTTAAACAACAAACTACAGGCAACAAATGCTGCCGACTTTTGTTGTCTGAAAACACACACCTTAGCACACACATACAAACACACACGGTGACACACACTCTCACACACACACACACTATCACACACAGACACACACACACACACACCCACAGGCAAACACAGACAGACAAACACACACAGATCGACACACACACACACACACACACACACACACACACACACACACACACACACACACACACACACACACACACACACACACACACACACACACACACACACACACACACACACACACACACAAACACAACCTTTCCTTCAGATATTTCCTGGCCTGTTTTGATGTTGTTTGTGAGTTGAGACATGTTGTTTGGTTTTGTGTTTCTGTAAATTGTTGTGGACGCTCTGGGACCTCCGCCGGGGGCCATCTTGGATGAGTTGTCATTGGCGGTCGTTCTTCTCCGGATGTCGGTTTGTTTCCCGCTCTTTTTGGCCTTCTCTCCTCGCTCGCTCGCCTTCTCCGACACTTAACTTTGTCTTTGTCTGTTTCAGCTGCCTTATTCCGTCTCTCCTTCTTCGCATTTTAGAAAACCTACTCCTGTCTTTAACTTATCTCTCTCTCTCTCTCTCTCTCTCTCTCTCTCTCTCTCTCTCTCTCTCTCTCTCTCTCTCTCTCTCTCTCTCTCTCTCTCTCTCTCTCTCTCTCTCTCTCTATCGTATCTCTCTCTCTCTGTCCGTCTCTCAGATCTAACAACAGAGCGAGGTCTTTGTAAACCGCACCACACTTATGACTTCTAATGGGAATCATAAGACAGAGAGAGAGAGAAAGAGAGCTTGAGAGAGAGAGCGAGAGAGCGAGAGAGCGAGAGAGAGAGAGAGAGAGAGAGAGAGAGAGAGAGAGAGAGAGCGAGAGAGAGCTCTATTCATTCCTCCCTCTCTCCCTCCGCCTCTCGGTGCGTTCTGCGAGTATCCCGCCTGTGAAGAGAGAGCGAGGGCGGGAGAGTGAGCCTGACACCCAGCACGATGACATTTGGACTCTGGTAATTAGCGAAGTGTCAGATTTCGTCCCGCTAAATTGCCACAAAATCATTATTCTCGACGGCGACCGACTTCTCGGCGACCGACCCGCGCTTAAGCCCCGCGTTCGATGCTCGCTTATTTTGCTTTTTTCTGAGTCTTTAATTCCTTCCCTCCCCCCAAAACCCCCCCCCCCCCCCCCCCCCCCTCCATCGTAAATATCGGCGCCAAAATTGCATTACAGTTTTGCGCTTGCCTCTCTCTTAATTGCTTGCCCTCCGAACACAATCTGCTGTGGCAATACACAACATGGTGCGTGTGTGTGTGTGTGTGTGTGTGTGTGTGTGTGTGTGTGTGTGTGTGTGTGTGTGTGTGTGTGTGTGTGTGTGTGTGAGTGTGTGTGTGTGTGAACGGAGTGACAGCGAGTTGGCAGCTACTCGGTGGACTGCGTTAAGACGGGAGCGCTAAAGAAGAGGAGAGATGAAGTGAGGAGGAGGAGGAGAGGGGAGGAGGCGGAGGAGGAGGCGCTGATCACACGGAGACAAACCAACGAGCAGCCAACAGATGCCAGAGGAGCACGTCTGTCAGTCTGTCAGTCCGACCGTCAGAGAGAGAGAGAGTGGTAGAGAGACAGGGAAGGAGAGAGAGAGAGAGAGAGAGAGAGAGAGAGAGAGAGAGAGAGAGAGAGAGAGAGAGAGAGAGAGAGAGAGAGAGAGAGAGATATTGGAGGATTTAAGAACAGGAGTGTAGGGCAGAAGTGAGGAGGATGAGGAGGGATACAAGAGGAGGTAGTTAACCCAGCGACGTCGAGGAGACGGTAGAAATGAAGGATGCGGAGAGGAGAGGAGGTGGAACGTCTGAAGGAGCGAAGGAGAGATGAAGGAAGGGGAACAGGACGGAAGAGGGAGAGGAGGAGAGGAGGAGCAGAGAGACGAAGCCGTTCTGGAGACAAAGAAACTGATTCAATCAGCTCTAATCATTCTTACACCTTATTTAAGAGTTGAGTTCAGGAATGATGACATTATTTTGTTTGGTTACATCTCAGAAGTCCCCCCTAACAGTGACGAGTTTTGCATAAATACAGTGCTGAAGTACCCCTCAATTTAATCTCGCAATTAATCCCACCATACCTAACCTAACCCGAACCCTTTTTTTTATGATCAATATTATATTCAGTTTTATTTTATAGCCCTCTAAAGTTAGGTTTTTGCAAAAGTGTCCGTTAGAGACGGGGTTAGTGAGGGTTAGGGTCGAGCTCTGAACCATTACTACTATTATGAACAGCGCCTGACCACCCAGCTAACAAGGAGAGTGGGAAGGTGGGGGGTGTGTATAAATAAATAGGGATCGAATACTCTTGCCAACATTTTCTTAGATAAATATTATTAAAGATATTAGACATATATATATATATATATATTAAATAATGTTACTAAATTCATTAAAAGTATTATTGTTGTCGATGTAAATATCATGTATAGTTAGATATAATGTATTAATTGTTCTCCAGTCAAATGAGTGATTTATCAGGGGTGTTGAGGACTTTAGCGAGGCGCTGAATGCGTGTTCTAAGCTCATTAGGGACTGGAACTCATCCAAACTCACTGACTTCTGATCAGGGAACAAGTTATATTCTCCAAGCTCTGAGGAAAATAACTTTACACAAAATACTACTGTGTTTGAGAAACACAGAATTCTTATGTGCACTAAAAATTACCGTTGCACAAAAAAAAAAAAGAACGTCTCTCGTTTTGACAACATATTGTGTAGTTTAATGGGTGAGAGCGACGCAACCTATATACGGCACACTGAAAGGGTTGCTGGTTCTATTCCCACTGCACCCATCCTGTTTGTATGTATAGATCAATCAAACCTCATTCATCAGGCAGCTTTCACACAGCAGGCTGCAACTCAAAGTGCCTTACAGGAATCAAATAAAATAACTATTATAGATTAGTAAAGAGTAATAAAACAAACAGGAATAAATCACAATCATAAAATACTAATATTTTTCTGATCTAATATTTATGCAGTTAGCGTAAATGATCTAATATTTATGCAGTTAGCATGAGCTCAAGTGTAACTGGAGGACTACAAGTTCTGAGTCCTACATGTACTGATTACAAGTACTGTTTCGCTTCGCCCCCAGAGTCCTCCCCCGCCCCCCGCCCCCGACCCCCTGGACAGAGGCCTTGGGAGGTGGAGAGGGTGCAGGGGGAGAGAGGCGGGGTTGGCGTGGGGGGTGTTTAATCTGGGTGGGGTGGGGGGGGGCGGGGCAGAGAGCTGACAGGGCCAGAAGGGCCGTTTTTAAACCCAAAACATTAACACTAATCCTGATGTGTGACAAGGCAAGTGGGGGTGGGTGTGGGGGGGGGGGGGGGGGGGGGAAGATATCAATAACAATACAGGATGTGGAGATATTCTAGCTGTCACACACACACACACACACACACACACACACACACACACACACACACACACACACACACACACACACACACACACACACACACACACACACAGTTGTCATGTGTAAGCATGATGTTAATCTCTCCAGTCCTTTAAATACGGAGAAATAGAGTTTAGTGAGCATGTGTGTATAATCCGTCCGTCCGTCTCATTTTATGTGTGTTTGTATTCGTGTGTGCTTGTGTTTGCGCGCATGAAATGCATGTGTGTGCCTGTGTGTGTATGTGTGTGCCTGTGTGTGTGTGTGTGTGTGTGTGTGTGTGTGTGTGTGTGTGTGTGTGTGTGTGTGTGTGTGTGTGTGTGTGTGTGTGTGTGTGTGTGTGCATCTGTGTGTGAGTGAGTGCAAGAGAAACAGAGCGAGACAGAAAAAGGGATAAAGAGACAGAAAGAGATAGAGAGAGGAGAGGGGAGACTAGAGGTGGTGAAAGACGGACAAAAAGATATTCAACAAAAGTGAGACAGATCTACAGTCAGAGAAGGAGGAGAGAGGACTGGAGGAAGGACAAGCGGGATATGAGAGAGGGGGGAGAGAGAAGGAGGGGGATATGGGAAAGGGGGAGAGAGAGGAGGAGTGGGATATGAGAGAGGCGGGAGAGAGAGAAGGAGCGGGGATATGTAGGAGAAAGGGGGAGAGAGAGGAGGAGTGGGATATGAGAGAGGGGGAGAGAGAAGGAGGGGGATATGAGAGAGGGGGGAGAGAGGAGGAGTTGGATATGAGAAATGGGTGAGAGAGAGAAGGAGTTGGATATGAGAGAGGGGGGAGAGATGAGGAGTTGGATATGAGAGAGGGGAGAGAGAGAGAAGCGATGTTCCACAATGACAACTATCTGTCTCTCCATCCTCTGGAGAGCAGATGGGACACCAGCTTGCCAATGAGACAAGAAGAATACTTGTATGTGTGCGCTTGTGGGTGCGCGTGCATGTGTGTGTGTGTGTGTGTGTGTGTGTGTGTGTACATGCATGCATGTTTTTTTGCGTGTGCATGTGAGTGTGTGTTCATGTGCACGTGTTTGTGTGCGTGTACATGCATGTGTGTGCGTGTGAAGTCATCGACAGAAAATGTTCTTGAATCTTCGTCTCTTGTTTGTTCCGATTGATTCGTGACTATTGAAGACACACACACACACACACACACACACACACACACACACACACACACACACACACACAAATACTTTCTGTTACTTTCCAGGACTTTCCTTTGCTGCCCGTGAAGCGAAGCGGCGTGAATGTTGTGCGTTTTAGGAGGCACTTCAATCCGCACACCGCCCAGGGACCTGAGACCCCGGGAGACACAGCAAGGGGGGGAGGCTCCACAGGGAGACACAGCAAGGGGGGAGGCTCCGCAGGGAGACAGATTATCACCTCACATCTGAGTGGAAGCAAGTTATTGTTGCGGTTTCAAGTGTCACTGTGTGCATATATATGTATATATATGTATATACATATATATATTTATATTTCCTGGTACAGATATGTCTGAGCTCCAGTGAAATATGGGAGACATCTGAGTCATATTTAAAACCTATTTACCGCTCTGTCCTTCTCCGTGTCATTCAAACACTTTAATGTTATTATCACTGCGGGATGCACCGTTCACACACAACACAAACTGATGCACCGTTCACACACAACACAAACTGATGCACCGTTCACACACAACACAAACTGATGCACCGTTCACACACAACACAAACTGATGCACCGTTCACACACAACACAAACTGATGCACCGTTCACACACAACACAAACTGATGCACCGTTCACACACAACACAAACTGATGCACCGTTCACACAGCAACACACAGTAAAGAAGGGAAGAATCACATTTACATTTTTCTGAAATGTTACAGAATATAATGTAACACCGCTGCTTTCCTTCATTGCTGTGACATGGATAAAAGATGCAAATATATTTGATTTGCATAATTAAAATGACATATAAAGACCAATTGCGAATTCTTGTTTTTAATATTTATCGAGAGCGTCTTACTAGACCCTCACACCCCAACGCAGTCGTGTTAAAACCACGCCACACAGGACTGCTGAGGAAGAAATGCCAGAATAATACGATGTATATTAAATATATTATATATATTTCATGCTTTAATTATTAGTCAGGATGCATTATTCTAATATTTGTATTGAGGACACATGGACATTGTTGCAATTCTAAAGTAAATAAATATGATTAATAGTTTGGTTTAAAATGATTCCTAAAATTATACTTTAATTTAATAACATTAACGATACAAATGTTAATGTGTGCATGTGTTACCCAAGCCCCTAACCAGCTGCCCACACACAAAAACACACACACGTTTGTGTGTTGCTTTACCAAATGCCGTACAGTACAGGTCACCAGAATTATCAAACACAATGCTGCACAATCTCCGTGTGTGTGTGAGAGTGTGCGTCTGCAAGTCTGTGCATCAGCATGTGTGTGTAGGTCTGCGTGCATGTGCGTGTGTGGCTCTGTGTGCATGTGTGTGCTTCTGTGTGAATATATGTGCGTGTGTGTATAAACATGTGTGTGTGCATGTGCGCGTGCGTGTGTGTGTGTGTGTGTGTGCATATTTGTGTGTGTTAATATATGCGTGTGTGTGTGCGTGCGTCAGAAGCAGACAGGCAGTCCTTCAGACCTCTGTCCGGGCGACTATGCCCAGGTGCCGTGACCCAGAACAAGAGGCTAAACTGGGCCGCTCGGAGCTCCCCTCCCCTCTGGGTCTGGGGGGGGGTTGCTGGCCCCTGCTCTGTCCCTGTCAGCTCCCTCTAGACCTAGGGGCTCGCGGCCAGGCCTCTGCTGCTGCCGCCGTGTTAGGGTCAGCCACCGCCTCCCACTGGGGGGGGGGGGGGGGGCTGTTGTACTTTCCCTCGACCTTGTGGAGTTGTAGTCTGAGGTGATCTGTGTGTGTAGTTGTGGATGAGGTGTCATGTACCCACTCACACACACTCGCACATGCACGAACCCACACACGCGCACACACACACACACACACACACACACACACACACACACACACACACACACACACACACACACACACACACACACACACACACACACACACAATGTACATTGCAATGATATCTATACACAAATTAATTATTATGATTATATTATTATTATGAATAATATTATTATTTGCATGTTTTCACTTAACAAATAGATGAGTTTCGACCAGTAGATATTGATCATAATTGACCCATTGCTCTCTGCATCTCCACTCTAAAGCAAATGTGTTCGACATGTCCACCAAATATAATCCATAGATGAGGAATATACCAATTTCTTCTTCTCTCTCTCTAACATTAAGCCTTTCTTTAGCATAGTCTCTCCAACAGCCTCTCTCTCTCTCTCTCTCTCTCTCTCTCTCTCTCTCTCTCTCTCTCTCTCTCTCTCTCTCTCTCTCTCGCTCTCTCTCTCTCTCTCTCTCTCGCTCTCTCTGTCTCTAACATAATGTCCATCATTCTGTCTTCTCCTCTCTCTCTCAGTAACAGTCTCTCATTCTGTTTGAGGGACTATCTCACACACACTCTAACATAACGTCAATCGCTCTGTCTTCTCCTCACTCTCTCGGTAACAGACTCTCTTTCTGTTTTCAGAGTCTATCCCTCACACACAGTTTATCTCTCTGACTCTCCATAACCCAATTTGTGTTTCTCCGTGCCTGTCCTTCCTAAGTGGCTCTTTACGGAGTGGCAGACGCTGTGTCCACCGCCGCCACCACCGCGCTCAGAGGCTTAGTTTAACCAAAAATGACTTCAGCCGAGCGAGTAGGAGGAGAAACACATACAGCCGGACCAGCGTTTTGTCCGAGCGGCTCCTTAGTTGTGCGGCGTGTCCATCATCAGAGCTGGAAACACGCCAAGGTCAGATATCTCTAATGATTATCTCTCACGAGTTGGTCCTCTCCTCCCTGTCCAATCGCCATGCGGGCGGGAGCCAGAATAGCTGGGATGTAATTGTGTGATTGACAAGAGACGAGTGTTCCTTTGCGGTGCGTGGGCGGGAGTTTTAACAGCAAAACCATGTGACCTTCAACCTCCTCCTTCCTCGAGACTTTCACCGGCCTCATGTTCTCCCTTCTGCGCGCGCGTGCGTGCGTGCGTGTGTGTGGACTAAATTCAAAATGATTTTTTTTGGGTATGCATGCATGCATGTGTTGGTGTTTATATATATTTATATATCTATATATTTATATATTTGTACTCACAAGAAGATTGTTCAAGAGATGACTAACAATGAAAGCGCCAGAATCCTCTCAGACTCCACTTTAATGAAGGTTTCTGGTACTTGTGAGGTTGAGCTCCAGCAATACATTTAAAACCTGGTTATTAGGTAGCAATAACCAGTTATGATTTAAAAGGTGAATATTGATATATCATCAAACATAGGGACAGAAAAGTGCTCATATTCATAAAAACACCATTTTGAAATCAAACTTAACAATGAAATTAAAAAACTAAAACCTCACTCAAATCAAACTAAAACTCTACTAAATTGACTCAATGCATGAATTCCAAAACAGTTCAAATAACATTTGAAATCACACCACTTTGCCACCATGATGAGCTCGCTTTAGCCAGAGGTCTGCTATCCTTGGGGGAGGACCCTGGCCTGCCCAATCAGTGCAGGTTGCAGGTAGACAGACAGGTAGTCCAGCCAATCATTCAACAGGTCCCAATGAAAAGTTTATTTGTAATGGTGAACGGTCTTATCTCAGGATTTCATCTTCTATTCTTTTTTTTGCCCGAGCAGATTTGATTAATGGATTTCTTTTCCAGAAAATTTCAACAAGTATAACAAAAAAAGCTTGCAAAATATATTGCTTGCCAGAGTAGAATGAATAACCTATTAAATGATTGCGACTAAAAACAAAACAAAACAACTTGCACTCAGGTGCGTGCGTGCGTGCGTGCGTGGGGGGGGTGCGTGCGTGCGTCTCTCTCTCTCTCTCTCTCTCTCTCTCTCTCTCTCTCTCTCTCTCTCTCTCTCTCTCTCTCTCTCTTCTCTCTTCTCTCTCTCTCTCTCTCTCTCTCTCTCTCTCTCTCTCTCTCTCTCTCTCTCTCTCTCTCTCTGACATCATATAGCTCTGCAAGGTATTTTCTTCCATAATTAACCTTTCAGCAAGGTTATCCAGGAAGTAGACCTGGGTCACATGTTGGAAGGAAGGGATTTGATTGGTTGTGATGTGAGAACTTCCGTGCCTTTACTTATACTTACAGAGAGACTTATGATTTGTTGTGATGTAAAAATTGAACGCTAATTAAGTGTAAAAAAAAAAACCTGTTATGAAAAGTTGCATACAATTAGAGGAATTAAAGTTAGCCCAGTCGGTGTTCCACTGAACTTGAATTCAACGAGGAGGTGATAATCATAGAAATCAGCTTCGGACGCGAGTGTGTGCCAACCTTGGCACCTGATTGGCCGCCGGTGGTCACAGGACCGGCCCACCCTTCCTTTGATTGGCAGGCCCGCCCTGTGGAGATAGTTGTGTAATAATCGACAGCTCTGCCATTTGGCTTTTTCTTTGGAGAATGTATTTTAGTCTTAAGAGAGGGACGCAAAAACAACACAAACACCTCTCATTAAGCAAGTTGGTGAACACTTTTCACACGCAACCCACCGCATTGAAATACTCCTGTCAAAAAAGTTTAGAACCAGAAATCAATAAAGCAGATTTAAGAATGAAATTAATACATATAAAACAAACATGCAAGTAAAACAGTATGTGAGACATTTTAAAATTAAGACCAGCAGCCAAGGCATAGGATCATCAGAACGAGAACAAATGCTTTAAATAAGATGTATTTCTCTCATTTTGTACCGCCTAAAATAAGTATTAGCCATCATTTAATTTATCACCACGTGGAACGATGTGTTTTTCTAGGATGTGTTTTCCGGGGGTCTGACATAAAAGAATGAGTTTGTTGCCTTGTTCTGCCGAGATCAAAACCATCAGGAAATACCCACACAGAACGCCCTCACACACACACACACACACACAGAACGCCCTCACACACACACACAGAACACACAAACACACACACAGAACACACACACACACACACACACACACAACGCCCTCACACACCAACACACACACACAAAGAACGCCTTCGAACACATATTCACACACACACACATCCTTCCAGCACACACACACACACACACCACACACACACACACACACACACACACACACACACACACACACACACACACACACACACACACACACACACACACACACACACACACACACGGGCACACAGTCACACGCATACACACGCCCTCACACACACACACACATCTTCCCCACCCCGCACAAACGCACATATACACACACAGACACGCATCCTACCCACCACACACACACATCCTCCAAAAAACACACACACACACACACAACACACACACACACACACACACACACACACACACACACACACACACACACACACACACACACACACACACACTCATCATCCACAAACACACACACTATTTATTTATCACCATTTACCCTGCTAGTCCTTGTGTCATTTCTTCCTCTACGTATAATTCCTTTCTTCTCCGCGCCCAACGCGGCGGCCCTGCGCGCCTCCGATAACTACGGGCTGGGGACGCGGCGGTTCATTGGTCACGCTGTGAATTGAGAGAATCTTCCAGAAATAGCAGGAGTGTTGCTGTGTGCTCCCCGCCTCGGGCCCACGTAGGAGGCGAGGAGATATTTGATTTTTGCATATTTCCCTACTAGGGGGCTGCGTTAGGAGAGAGAGATACACACTTTTTACCCCTATTGGAAACAGTGCAACACGAGGCAGAGAGCAAGAGAGAAAAGGGACACACTGTGTGTGTGTGTGTGTGTGTGTGTGTGTGTGTGTGTGTGTGTGTGTGTGTGTGTGTGTGTGTGTGTGTGTGTGTGTGTGTGTGTGTGTGTGTGTGTGTGTGTGTGTGTGTGTGTGTGTTGAAGGAGGACGATGCCCATTATTTGGGTTTTGCATTACAGTTTTAATTGAATTGAATGCAATTTATTCTTAAGAAAACTTTTAATTAAGTGCCATAGGGACAGATTGTGTAGAAGTGGCCTGTGCTTTTCCCTTGGGAACATTTGCGGCATAATTAAGAATATGAACTGTAATGACACCGTGAGATTTAATAGAAACTAGCCATCTTAAGAGACAATGTCGCAAAACTATTATTACCTAGCGAGAAGCGGCTTTGTGGCTTTTTTAGCAGGGGGGGACCAGAGAGAGAGAGAGAGAGAGAGAGAGAGAGAGAGAGAGAGAGAGAGAGAGAGAGAGAGAGAGAGAGAGAGAGAGAGAGAGAGAGAGAGAGAGAGAGAGAGAGAGAGAGAGAGAGAGCGAGAGCGAGAGAGCACATGATACACACAGAGACAGAGCGAAAGACAGCCAGCGAGAGACATGAGAGAGAGAGAGCGAGGAAGAGGGTGAAACACCACCCTCCTCACCTCTCAGATCTGTCTTCTAAACTCTCCCCTCTATCCTCCTAACTGCAGCGTTTTGTTCCATCAGATTTGTTTATGATCAGGACTCTGCGGCCATTTTGTGTTCCTGCAACAACGCGGCCCACAGACCAGTTTAAAACAGCAGAACTGTCCGTTCTCCAGGTCTGTCCTCAACCAGGTCAGACCAGTACAAAGCGTCCGCCACACAGAGACAAACAGAGGGTTTCAACGAGTTCATGACTATCTGACTAATTAAGGTTTGAAGACGTCGCACACAAAAGATGAAACGGAGACTTTTGTTGTTCTGAGCAATTAAGAGAATTCGGAAAATAAACTATTGAGCAAAAATATAAAACGACGACGAGAAGGAGAGACCAAGCAGAAACGATGAGAAGAGGCGGAGAACAAAAGTTAAAAACAGAAGACGAGTAGAGGAGTGAAGGAGAGGATAAACCGGAAGTCCACACAACAAGGACGGGAGATGAAAAGAAAACCCTGTGTGCGTGCGTGTGCGCATTAGTGCCCGCGGAGCAGAACTCATTCGGAGTTCGGCAGCGCTTGAAAACAATCGCGCGCCATCTCCGCGTCCTCCTCTACCGCCTCCGCGGAGATGGAGCGCGATTGTTTCTTCTCAAGGACGCGTTCATTATTTCAGATGAGACCCATTTGAGTGTTTAAAAAGACCCCCCCACACACACACATACACACTAACACACCCCACCACCGGCGCTCTGATGCAGCCTCTGATGGGGGGGGGGGGGGGGGGGCACGCGTTTGAAAGGCTGCGGCGGCGCGATGAAAGAGCCTCCGTAGCGCTAATGCATGTTCGTTAGGAGCGGGTTCTTTCTCCCTCTCGCGCGCCGCAACGACACCCCGCCTCTCACGCCTCGCTCACGCACGCGCAAACATACGAAAACATACTTACACGCGCGCAAACACAAACAAACGCACACACACCCGCGCGCGCAAACACCTGAAGACCTACACACTTTGTTTTGTGTGTGTGTGTGCGTGTGTGGTTTTTTTTCCATTGAGGCCCAGACGAGAGAAAGCGCGCGGTCACCACGGGGTGAGATGACGTCTCTCTTGTGATCCGCGCGCCGACAAAAGTCCTCTCCGCTTCCCGCCAAAAGGTCTTGTTTTAAAAGCTCTCCTCGCACGCGGGGAAACTCAAGGCGGCTTTTCAGACCGCGAGTCACGCGTAGAGCAGCGGGTCACGCGCAGACTGTCAGAGTTCGATTGTCACAAGGCCTTAAACAGTGTGACATAATGACCTCTTGTTTTATTTGGGATTTTTATAGATTAATTATGTTGAAAATAAATAAACGCCTGATTTGATATTTTATAGTCAGCTCTAATTAAAAAATAAAAACTATTTAAATGTGACGCAGTATAAACTCGGACGTTGAGGTTTATTTTTAAGCCTCGCAAATATTGTTCCCATATGATTGACGGGTGTCACTCCTTTGATGTTTAATCCGGGGCCGGCATCGAGGCTGATTGATCTTTAATGAATCTGGCGGAACAAGAGTCCGATCGACCTAGACTTGTTCCAAATATGAAAACTAAAATAATAATAATCATAATAAAACGCCTTCCAACATTATTCATATTTTCTCAATAATTCCCAGAAATGATCACTTAAATTATGAAAATAAATAGTTGAAATAAATGTCACGGAAATCGCAGATCATTGTTAGATCCACGAAAACTACATATTCTCTTTTGTAAGCGCCAAACAGGACAGATGTTGCTATTTAATTTAATATTTCCCACATTATTATGTAGGCCATTTGTTTATGATGCACGGACTCTCACGCTCTGTAATAAACACTAGTGTCTGAATTCAATCTGGATTAAAACATTATAATTGTGAGCATTTATCCCCGAGATCCACAGCTGAACCACGTTAAGAGGATGTGAGTTTGATATTTAACACAACGGGGGGACATCTGTGCTGAGCGCTGACCAAATCCGCCCTGGCTTTTACTTACAATACTATTTTGTTGGAAGTGTTAAGAATTTGTTTCGAGTGGATGGCGTGTCCCTCGTTTTGAGTTGACTTTGATATTATTCTGCAGCGAGCGGTGACATGTCTGGATGAGTGACCAGCCATCTGTCCATCATCTCAGACTCCGTTCCGACGTTGCATCCCCCTGCACGCTTCAGTGGTCCACGGCTGACATCTAGCGGCTGGAAGAAGAACTTCAGGCACTCTCAGCGGACCGCTCTTATCGTCATACACTGTTTAATGTCTTACACTGTTTAGAAGTGATGAGCGGGTTATGAGTTCGCATATAAAACATCTTATAAGCGTGTAAACAAATTGTTGAAGCTAATGTTAATAGATAATGTTTGTATCATAGAAATGCTATAAATGATATTACTACTTCATAGGCCTATAGCGATACTTGAAAGGTTATGTAATTGAGAACCAGTTTAGGAGCTAGGCCTTTACTATAAACCGTTTGTTTGAAAGTAGGACACTTATTTCTCACGCACACACACACACACACCTATATTTCAGCAATATCATATGAGGGAGCGCCGGTGTGATGCTGGATACTCGCAGGGCTGTGATTGGTTGTGGGTTCGAGGCCGCGGGTTGGGAACCCAGGTAATCGCAGAAGAGCTGATATTGAGTATAACAGCATGGCCTGGAGGCTGATATTGCTTTGACACACCACTTCTATGAGCTGACTATCAGTGATAAACACCCACATATTATGGGTTGTTAAACGCAGCTACTTTGTGACACGTACATTATCTCCATGTTCTGTTTCTTCTGAGACCAGTGAAATATTAGTCTGCTGACAATAGCTTCGGCTGCATGTGTGATTAATATAAGTTAACTGATCAGACGTTGCTCTAACGATGGTTTATGTAATAAACGATTGTTAATTAGAACACCTGTCAAGCGGAGTTATACATGTATAGTAAAAAGTCCTAGTATAATGAAAGTCAGAACTGATTGGACAACTCCTGTTGAATCAAATCACTTGGTCGGAACTAGCTGTTATAGCTAAGATATCATTCAAGTATATAATTTAATATATCATATTTTGGGTTTTTCAATTCAAATCATTTTCTCTGACCTCAATGTTGTGCACTTAGAGATGATGAGGGCAACAGGCTGCATTTCTGAATGTTTGTGTGTGTGTGCTTTTACATGATGGTGTTTGTGTGTGTGTCATCATGTTTCGATATGTGTGTCTTGTCTCAGCATATCAATGTGTGTGTGTGTTTGTGCATATGCAGCAACTATACAGAACGTTAGTATTCATGGGAGAATGTGTACATATAAGTGAATTTGTATTTATGTACATGTGTTTGCGGTTTGTTTGTGTGTGTGTCTGATTATACACACACGACTCAGGGTGCGTACGCGGGCGGTCCACACAGCTAGGGAAATTAGCTCTTAGAGCGAGAGAGAGAGAGCGAGCGAGAGAGAGAGAGAGAGCGAGGGAAAGAGAGAGAGAGAGGGAAAGATCTCCCAAGTGCAGGAATGTGATTATAGTGATTCTTGCCGATCAGACACCACAGCCCTAATTGTGTGTGTGTGTATGTGTATGTGTGTGTGTATGTGTATGTGTGTGTGTGTCTGCGTGTGAATGTGTGTTTGTGTGTGTGATTCAGAGAGTAATAGCAGGGAGATTGAATACATTCACCCAGGTCCTGTAAAGGAGACTGTTTACCTCCCAGGAAGGCCCACCTTGACAATGGCTCCACAGTTTAACGTTAGGTCCAATCTCAGCCTTTATTCTGCGGGACAAAGAGGGACCAGGGGTCGATGCTCAGCGACGGGTGTAGGAGAGAGAGATCGCATGGCTGACAATGTGCTGTTTCTATGTCGCTAAGAAGAATCCAACATGATCCAGAGAGTGAGAGAGAGAGAGGGAGTACAAAAGGCATGATTGTCATGATTATGTCGTATTATATTTGTGTGGCGTATGTCAGAATAATATCACACAAAATAGACCCACAGAAATCAGATACGAGATTGGGTGGTTGGGTGTGTGTGTGTGTGTGTGTTGGATGAGGTAGATGCATTCTGAGAAAGCGAGACGAAGAGTCGAGAGAAAGGAGATAACGCAGATGACGAGAGAGAGAGAGAGAGAGAGAGAGAGAGAGAGAGAGAGAGAGAGAGAGAGAGAGAGAGAGAGAGAGAGAGAGAGAGAGAGAGAACTTGGCATGTCAGGAGATGTTTCCTGTTCTCATTGTGAATGTAATGAATGTGATCCTGTTGTGTTAAGAAACATCAAAGTGAATAAAGAGTCAGAGAAAGAGAGAGAGAGGCAACAGAGAGAGAGAGCAGAAAGAGAGATGAGGAACATACAATGGAAGAGAGAAAGAGAGATGGGGAACACATTGGGAGAGAAAGAGAGATGGGGAACACAATGGGAGAGAAGACAGAATCAGAGAGAGCCAAAGACAAACCAAGGTTACAAAGGACAGGGGAGTTAGAGAGAGGGAGAGGAACACAGTGAGAGAACCAGGCAGAGCGGTGTAAGACAGGAGCAGGCAGAGCAGGATGAGACAGGGGCAGGCAGAGCGGGGTGAGACAGAGGCAGGCAGAGCGCTGTAAGACAGGAGCAGGCAGAGCGGGGTGAGACAGGGGCAAGCAGAGCGGTGTGAGACAGGAGCAGGCAGAGCGGGGTGAGACAGGGGCAGGCAGAGCGGTGTGAGACAGGAGCAGGCAGAGCGGGGTGAGACAGGGGCAGGCAGAGCGGGGTGAGACAGGGGCAGGCAGAGCGGGGTGAGACAGGGGCAAGCAGAGCGGGGTGAGACAGGGGCAAGCAGAGCGGGATGAGACAGGGGCAGGCAGAGCGGGGTGAGACAGGGGCAGGCAGAGCGGGGTGAGACAGGGGCAGGCAGAGCGGGATGAGACAGGAGCAGGCAGAGCGGTGTAAGTCAGCGTACGCCGGCGGCCGGGGGGGGGGGGGGCTGGTTGTGATGTTGAGGGAAAGCAGAGCGATGTAAGGCGTTTGAAGCTGACAATCTCTTTGTGACGCTAACACATGTTCTACAGCTCCAGCGCTGATCCCCCTTCTCCCTCCTATTGTATTATGGGATGGCAGACGGCAGCTGCCCGGGTATTGTTGTGCTGCTAATCTGGAACAGTATCTTTAGCGGCTGTGCGCGGCGTACAAGCAGCTGTCAGCGTTGTGGGAATCGGCGCTAATCTCTCTGTGGTATCTTTAGCCGCTAGTTTAGCGTTGAGCTCTTGATCCTCGCCTCTTGCGCTCCTGCCTGCCATTCCATCACACACACACGCTCAATTATTACACACACGCGTGCGTGAGAGTGTGTGTCAGTACTTCATACCTGCATACACAGAGACATACATCGGCTTGTGCTGTCTGTGTTGAGAGACAGAGCAGGACAGACAGACAGACAGACAGACAGACAGACAGACAGACAGACAGACAACCGTTTTTGCAGAGAGAGACAGACAGAAATGTTTCGTCACACAGAGGCCTGTCAGGGGAGGGTCTTCCCCGGACCCTAAGCTGGTTGAGCATAGCACACACAGGAAGGAAGCAGGTAGTAGGGGAGGGCCATATTGGTCGGCTTAGCTCAGGAGGTAGAGCAGTTGTCCTGTAACCGAAGTTCTAGTTCTAGTTGCTAGTTCGATCCCCTGCTCCTCCTAGCTGAGTGTTGATGTGTCCCTGAGCAGGACACTTAACCCTAAATGCTCCTGACGAGCTGGCTGTCGCCTTGCGTGGTTGACTCTGCCGTCTGTCAATGTGTGTATTAACCGATGTAAGTCGCTTTGGATAAAAGCGTCTACTAAATGCACTAATTGTAATTGAATTGCAAACATGTTACCTCAGGATTTTGAGGCAGGATCACGATCCACGATGTTATCACAATTCTGTCTCCAAATATAACCGAACTCATTCCCTTATTTTAAAAACATAGGGAGTTAAATATGTCAAGACTAGTAATCCATCTATCCATCTAATGCTAGATGGATTACCTGAAACAATCAGAAGAAATGCCCGGATTGGTAAGAAATCATATTCTCACATCTGATCCTCATATATAACTATGTCCTCTGCGATTTACAACACATGTCCAACTTATAAATATATATAATATAGGATTGCAATACAAACAGGTCCACCTTGGGCGTCTTCTTTTGGCTACATTGTTTGTGTCTCAGTTGACTTTATCCTAACAACTTCAATGTCAAATGAAGATCTCATCATTCATGTTCAAAGTATCCTTGGCAAGGAGAACCAAAACAACAACAGCTCCCATCCTGAAAGAGTCCCAATCGCCCGCCCAAGCCCTCGCTCCATCCCCACCTCTGACGGCACAACAATGGGCGGCATCACAGCGTGGCAGGTCTGTGTGACGCCTGGATGTGTGATGTGTGTCCCCGAGAGTGGCGAGGGTGGTGGGGGGGGGGGGGGGGGAGGAGGGAACACCAAGCTGCTCACAATTAACGACAACATAAATATCTTGCCGTGCTTAAGCAAGCCATTAATCAGTTATAAATAGAGAGGAGCTTTTTGTTTGATTAACGAGGAGAGAGAGACTTGCTGCTAATTGCTGTTTTGCTCTCGCAGTGTAATTAGGTTGGTGCGCCGCGGTGGTGACGGAGGCTGGCCCCTCATTCACGCAGTCGCTCCCCGCTCCTCCGTTAGATTGGGGAGGGGTGGGGTAAAGAGAGCAGGCAGAGGACCGCGACAATCATCCTGCAGGAAGCTTTTCTTCTCCATAACGTCACCGTCCCCCGCACAACCCTCAGCAGCTAGGATTTAACCACAGTTTTCGATGGTAAATGGACTATTTATACAGCGCTTTTCTAACAAGTGGCCGCTCAAAGCTCTTTAAAAAAGTGTCCAACATTGATCAATTCATGAACACATTCACACGCTGACCGTGGTGTCAACCATGAAAGGCGACAGCCAGCTCGCCTGGACAGTAAGAGTGAGGTGTCTTGCTCAGGGACACCGCAAAACTCAGCGAGGAGGAGCCGGGGATCGAACTAGCAACCTTGTGGTTATCAGCCAGCACTCTCTACCTCCTGGGCCCCATGTCCTCATCACTTAAAAAGCCACAAATAAATTTAAAAAGACAAAGCCATTTCAAACGTCATAGACCTAGAGGTAAATCTGTTCACCTTTGAAACCCTACTTCCAAACAATCCCCTACATTTGATCAGCCAGGACACAAAACGTTGTGGACGCAGACGAAGAGTGCCTATTATTTGTCTATTCGACCCAAATGAGAGTTCACTGGTACAAAGGAGGCGGGAGGGAGATTGATGAAGGATTGGGCCATCCGTGGGCTACTGGTTAGGGAGTTGGACCGCGAACCGGTGGCCGGTTCGAATCACGACCGGTAGGGAAACAGAAAATGTTGTGCAGCACTCCCCTATATGGATGAGGTTCCCTTGAACAAGGCACCTGAAACCCCCACCTGCTCCCTGTGTGCTGCACCGTGGCCGCCCATGGCGGGGTGTTCTGGTGTGCCCCGTGTTTATTCGGCTCCCCACTAGCTTCCACAAAGTGGACGCTAGTCTTCCATGTGTTCATCAGCTCCCTGAAGGGTTGAAAGCAGATCAAGAAGTTCCCCCAAAAAAGAGACACGTCAACTTCACTTAAATATTATCAGGAGGGAGGGAGGGAGATCGAGGAAGAGAGGAAGGTAGGAAAGAGGGAGGTTGAGGTAGGAGGGGAGGGAGGGAGGTCGGGAGGTCAAGGAAGAGAGGGAGGGAGGTCGAGGGAGGGAGGTAGGAGGTGGAGGGAGGTAGGAAGGAGGAGTCGGGAGGGAGGGAGATCGGGAGGTAGCGAGGAAGAGAGGGAGGGAGGTCGAGGGAGGGAGGTAGGAGTGGAGGGAGGTTGAGGAAGGGAGGTAGGTCGAGATAAGGGGAGGGAGGGAGGGAGATCGAGGAAGAGAGGAAGGTAGGAAAGAGGTTGAGGTAGGAGGGGAGGGAGGAAGGTCGGGAGGTCAAGGAAGGGGAGGAGGGAGGGAGGTCGAGGTAGGGAGGGAGGTTGAGCGAAGGAGGTGGGAGGGAGGTCGAGGTAGGGAGGGAGGTTGAGGGAAGGAGGTGGGAGGGAGGGAGGTCGAGGTAGGAGGGGAGGAGGGAGGGAAGTTGAGGGGTTAGGGTGAGGGGAGGAGGGGTTAGGGTGAGGGGTGGAGGGGGTAGGGAGGGGAGGAGTTGGGAAGGTGGGAGGGAGGTGGAGGGGGTAGGGAGGGGAGGAGGTGGGAAGGAGGTTGTGGGGTTAGGTTGAGGGGGAAAGGTAAGTGTAGAGGGGAGGCTGGAGGTTAAGGTAGAAGGAGGAGGTCACGGCTAGGCGACATGAAGAAAAAAAAACAGCAACCAGGTAGGATCTGAATAGTATTTTATATTATAAAACACCTTTGTATACATTTGAACAAGCATGTGCACATTGAAACATTTTGGGGTGGACTGGTGTGTCCCAAGGCGAGCAGTTCATCGTGAAACCAGTCCATGACTTAACCATCTTTCCCTAACTCTGTCCCTAACTCTGAACCCCAACGGCTTGAAAAACAAGGAACACTCCCACTGTGGGGAGGAAGGACACATCGATGGAACGCGTTAGGAGCCGCCTGACGCACAGCAGATGGTGACAAAGTCACGTTCTGCGAGTGTGTTGGAAGATGAACCCACGGGCCAGCGACCATGAGCTGTGATGTGGCGCCGCGGGTTGGTCACGCTGAAATGTAGCCAGAGGAAAAAATAGAACATGTTCACTTTAAGACTGTATGTAAATATCTAAGAAGTGTCAGGTAATCAATAATCAAATTACAACTGTAGTTAACCAAAACATCCATGTTATCTCCAGCAAAGGACTACTGACCTAAAGAGCTCCAGAGGTTCAGATGCAGGTGAGCTACAGCTCAGTTGTGTCTTCCCCCGGACCGAACACAGCATTTCAGCCATACCTTAGAAAGATGGACGACATGGATTATTCAAAATGATCATAACATTCAGGTATTTAGCAGACCCTCCTGCCCAAAGAGACCTGGTGATGCATTTGCCTGAAGAACACCCACTAAGGGCCAAATGTTTCTGATAACTTTTTAATTAATAAATAAATAAATACGGGTGCTTAAGCAGTGGTGCGGACGTTACATTACTTTCACTTGAATTCAGATGCATGTCATTACATGTGGCCTATGAACTGGGGGCTGAACCCAGTACCATTGATGGCTCCACCATCAGCTCCCCTCTTCACACCTACATAATGGTAGCAAACAGGACTGGTTAGGCCTCAATGACCGGTCCCAGTGATCATTTGATGCTCTGGTATCAAACAGTAGTGTTTGAGCTATGTGGCATCAATGGTAGGTGGATGGTCTGGTAACCAGACACTAGCTTGGGGCGATCTGGTATAAGTTGTCGTTTGCTTTAATGTCTGGTAGTACACCATACGGTTCATGCCAGCTCACCAGTAATCCTTGGCAGGTAGCCTTGTGGTGTTCCTCCAGATGCACGGCTCCTCCTTCAGGTCTCAGCCAAGGTTCCTGGTCTGGTTAACGCCATCAGTTGAGCCATGGGTGGGTGTAGCTTTATTCTTTGAAAGTCATTCAGAAATGAGATGAAAGATTAATAGCGATTTGTTTTAATAATTTGAAATATGCCCTTACAGATACTCCGGTGTGTGAATTCAAGAGGACACTTTTTGTTGTCACATGACCTGTACAACACAATGTTGACTAGCTGGACTTCACCTTGCAGAGACTTCAGCAGTCACATCGTAGTCCTCCGAGCAGATCCTGGTGGGGCGTCCGAGTCATCTAGTCACAAGACAATCAGGATATTAACTAAAACCGTCTTGCTCCTCGCTAGAGTCTAGAATCTTTTAAATAGAAAAAAATACAACTTTCAGGACTTATGTGAAAAATGTGCATATGGAGAGCTAAATTGAGACTCTTAATAAATCGTGTTCACTCAACGCTCCATTAACCCAGGAAATGTTTCCTTAAAATAATTTTGGTCAAAGGGATGGAGAGACAGATATAGGACTAGTTGAGTGACTAGTTTAGCAGTAGCAGGAGTAGTATATTCCATAGAGGTGGTGTGAGAACGATGATCACCTCAGAGACAGGTGCCATTACGCCACGAGGGACATCCTCCCCCAGCAGATCCTTAGCACGGCTCCATCGCCGCCCTCCATCCCGGAGTCCTAGTCTGGAACAAACAGCAGTGGTTTCTCTGGTAACAAACAGCATTATTCAGTCTGGTAACAAAGTTGGTCGTCATGTCTGATAGTAAACTATAGTTTATGCAGCCTTATCACTTCTACTGGCTGGCAGACGGATTCATGGTGCTTCGCTCCTCCATCAGCTGTCCTCGGCAAAGATATTCTGGTCTGGTAAAGTTGAGTGGCTAGTTTAGTAGTAGTAACCCATCACTCTCACTGCCAGCTCAATGGAAAAAAAAAAGCACTTTAGTGACAGGTGTCCTTACCCCAGGAGGTGGTCATCAGCACGACTCCGTAAGCTCCCCTCCACCGCAGTCTCATGGTCTGCAACCCACCGGTGGGTTCCCCTCCATGTCTGGTATCAAACGTTGGTGGTTAGTCTGGTCACACAGCAGTGGTTTAAATGGTGTGGCAAAACATGGTTTGCTGTAATGTCCGATTTACAGTAAACGATAGTTAGGCAAACTTCCCAGTACTACTTATTGGCAGGCAGATTCATGGTCTTCCTCCAGATGCAGGGTTCCTCCATCAGCCCTCCTCAGCCAAGGACTCCTGTCTCCAACAAAACAGTGGTCATTGTTTGGCCATTTATTCTTTGGAAGCCTCATTCTGAACCCGAGTGTGAAAGGAATAGAATATTAATTTTATATTTTAAACTTGCACTAAGAAACATGCACACTTGGCAATTTGTAGAAAGAAACGTTGACTTGGTACTGACATTCAGAAGACTTAAGCAGTCCCATCGTAGTCCTCGTCTCGATCCTGGTTGGTCATCAGCTTCCTCTGGTCATAGTACAAACACAATTTACATCAGGACACAAATACATTTTCCCACCTTAGCCGACAGACCAAGTTGAATTACAAAGCGTGTAGAAGTCGTGTACTAGTAGCACACACTCTGTAGCCTTCCCATTTAGGAGTTATTGAGCCTATAAATATAAAAACATATTCACCGATGCCTCCATTAACCCAGGGAATGTTCTCTCTTAATTAGCCATCATAAGTAACAGTCAAGAATAAACGTTTAGAAGCAGTTAGTGATAATCACTTTAGAGTCAGGCTTCATCAGGCAGCACCTCCACCACAGCTCCATCAGCTTCGCTCCACCAGGGCTCCGCTGTCAGCTCTCCAACGTCTGGTAACAAACCACGGGGATTGAATAGCTCATACGACAAAATATTCCCTGATATCATAGCTTAGGCAAAATTTCACAGTATGAAATTGAACGAAACGAAACAACGAATAAATCACCCTCCACAATCGTTTCGAAGAATTAAAAATAACCTCTGGGGCTGAAGCATTTCAGAACAGCTTGGTGATGGTAGCCCCTGGTGTCCCATTCCTGGTCAAGGGGGTCTGGTCCACAGGCTCCAGTCCAGCCTGGTGCCCCATTCCTGGTCCAGGGGATCTCTGGTTACCCTCCAGTCCAGCCTGGTGCCCCATTCCTGGTCCAGGGGGGAACTGGATACCCTCCGGTCCAGCCTGGTGCCCCATTCCTGGTCCAGGATAACTGGATACCCTCCGGTCCAGCTTGGTGCCCCATTCCTGGTCCAGGGGATCTGTCCACAGCTCGTTCAGCTTGGTGCCCATTCTGGTCCAGGAGTCTGGTACCGTCCAGTCAGCCTGGTGCCCATTCCTGGCCAAGGGGGTCTGCGATACCTTCCGGTCCAGCCTGGTGCCCCATTCCTGGTCCAGGGATCTCTGGATACCCTCCAGTCCAGCCTGGTGCCCCATTCCTGGCCCAGGGGGGAACTGGATACCTTCCGGTCCAGCCTGGTGCCCCATTCCTGGTCCAGGGGAACTGGATGCCCTCCGGTCCAGCCTGGTGCCCCATTCCTGGTCCAGGAGGTATGGTCCACAGGCTCCAGTCCAGCTTGGTGCCCCATTCCAGGTCCAGGGAGTCTCTGGTTACCCTCCGGTCCAGCCTGGTGCCCCATTCCTGGTCCAGGGGGTCTGGTCCACAGGCTCCAGTCCAGCCTGGTGCCCCATTCCTGGTCCAGGGGGGGAACTGGATACCCTCCGGTCCAGCCTGGTGCCCCATTCCTGGTCCAGGGGAACTGGATACCCTCCGGTCCAGCCTGGTGCCCCATTCCTGGTCCAGGAGAACTGGATACCCTCCGGTCCAGCTTGGTGCCCCATTCCTGGTCCAGGGGATCTCTGGTCCACAAGCTCCAGTCCAGCTTGGTGCCCCATTCCTGGTCCAGGGGATCTCTGGTTACCCTCCAGTCCAGCCTGGTGCCCCATTCCTGGCCCAGGGGGGAACTGGATACCTTCCGGTCCAGCCTGGTGCCCCATTCCTGGTCCAGAGGAACTGGATACCCTCCGGTCCAGCCTGGTGCCCCATTCCTGGTCCAGGGGAACTGGATGCCCTCCGGTCCAGCCTGGTGCCCCATTCCTGGTCCAGGAGAATTGGATACCCTCCGGTCCAGCCTGGTGCCCCATTCCTGGTCCAGGGGGTCTGGTCCACAGGCTCCAGTCCAGCCTGGTGCCCCATTCCTGGTCCAGGGGGGGAACTGGATACCCTCCGGTCCAGCTTGGTGCCCCATTCCTGGTCCAGGGGATCTCTGGTCCACAGGCTCCAGTCCAGCTTGGTGCCCCAGTCCTGGTCCAGGGGGGAACTGGATACCCATCGGTCCAGCCTGGTGCCCCATTCCTGGTCCAGGGGAACTGGATACCCTCCGGTCCAGCCTGGTGCCCCATTCCTGGTCCAGGGGAACTGGATGCCCTCCGGTCCAGCCTGGTGCCCCATTCCTGGTCCAGGGGGTATGGTCCACAGGCTCTAGTCCAGCTTGGTGCCCCATTCCAGGTCCAGGGGATCTCTGGTTACCCTCCGGTCTAGCCTGGTTCCCCATTCCTGGTCCAGGGGGTCTGGTCCACCCCGGACCAGAGGAACCTGAAATGGAAGACAGCCTCTTTATAAAAACGCCCACAAGGTCTTGGTTTGTACAATATGTACGTGTAATTAAATCTCAGAAGACGAGCTACAACATCAGCTCTGATGTAACTTATTAGCTTTATTTATTAGCTAGCAACATATAGGTTTGAGGTCTTCATGAAGTCAATTAATTTAGAATTTAGTGTTATAGAAAAATTGAAATCATTGCATCTTAAGTATCAAACATTGACATCGTAACAAATACATTCTATGAATATCACAACAGCAAGTTTAAATACACTATCCTCTGGCGAGCCTAGTGCAACTCTTCTTCCTCCACATCTCCTGCCTCTGACAATGCTGCACAGATCACGTCGAGAAGGTCATAATGCTATCGAAGATGGTCAACTACGGTAGGTATCGATGTCAAACACTCCGTATCAAAAGCTCACCTGTGCGGTTGGATGGACATCTTGTTCAGGTTCAGGACAGCAGGGGCTGGAGCTGGCCCCACTGTCAACACATTTCATTTACAAACAAAACATCACAAAGGGAAAGTTGTTCAATCACACGCTGGAATCACATAGCAAAAACAGCACCAGAAAGAGGAAGTGATGCAATCTTTTAATGATTTTCCTATAAGAAAAAAAAACCTGTTCTGCCTCAAATTTCCAAGTCAATGAGTACAGAAATGAGAATACATAGCTGGGGTATGCCTGAATCTTTCAATTGAGCTTCACATCATTGCCTCACCAAGAATAAACTGAAAATCAATACAATAAACACAGGGTGCTTAAAAATAACAACTGGTCCAAGTTCGCTCGTGTTATTTCATCTACTGACACGGAAGCATTTACTCAACAATAAAATGATTTGACTCTTCTGAACAGCTATATTTGTTTTTACGCAAATGTTTACATTGAACACTTTATTTCAGAGGACTAGTAGAGACCACATTGAGGAAACCGAAGCTATTCAGCCCAAGCACTGAAATTGAAAGTGCACTGACCTCGCCGCCGTTATGGACTTCAGACCAGTGGTGACAGCAGGGAGGCGTGGAGACGGACACCTTGTGGCACAAACTACAGTTACCAGTTGAACTCTGTACAGCTCTTTGGTCTATATTACTTCAACATGTGAGAAATGGATCCATTCATTATTTTAGCTGTTCATTACCTTCCGATTAGGTACCATTACTACTCTTCAAAAGTAGTCTATAGTGTAAGAAGTAACTCCTTGCCATTTAGTTGGGTTTAACTGAAAATCACAGCCCAAATTTTAAGACTAGCAGTATCAATAGTAATATAATTAAAAAAGATACTTAACCATAGTCAGCTGTTGGCTTGTAGATCTAAGGAGCCGTAGTATGGAAACGTCAAATGGTCTCAAATTTAAATGTTGCAGTCTTCAGAGATCGCGGCATCGTATACGCGAGACTCGAAAATTAGCGCGCAAGAATGCAGTGAGGGTCGTTTGTAGAGAGCAATTATCGAAGACGTCGTTTTGCGCGATGTTTTTGTGATAACTGCCATTGTTATGATGTATAATCTATGCCCTCAATAAATGTAAAATATTATAGATGGTTACTGAAAGAATTTGGGTAACCAATACCAGAGGACGCTCTTTAGTGATGCGGTTACGCAAACGCCAATCCTGATCGTACTGCCAGTTGCCCTCAGGGGACTCAACATTCATAAATCTAACTACCAACCTTCGCAAACAACCCAAAACCTTCCGACTGGAATCCCAACGTTCCAGCACGGACCACCCATAAGTAACGTAACCAGCACCTCACCTTGAGCTGAACGGCGATGAAGATCTTGGGAGTCCTTTGATAATCTTCTCATATCAAAATACAGCCAACAGACCTACCTTAAGTTGATCTAGTAGTTTGTTGCTGTTGGTACTAAAACATACATAGTATGCACCATATATAATATACAGTTCCCCAATTTCACAAACTAACTACAACCAACCACCAATAAACAAGGCTCACAACTGTACCAAAAAATAAAACCATGTCAGCCCAGAGCCCTTAACCTGGCATCCTGCCCCACCAGCTGAAATACTTAATCTCAGAATATTGCCTGAGTTTATAAATGTTCTAGATATTACCAGGAATAAAAGACATGTCCAAAAGATAATGTCAAGCTCAGAGGAAACCAAACCATAACCTGCAACTGCACCCTCAACAAATAGTCCTACATCATGGTAATAAAATGGACCCCTAATTCTAGAAATATCAAACAATCTTTCTCTGTCGTGTTCAGATGCCTTTTGCCCACGTCCTTGCTACTCTCAAAGATTTGCATCCACATTGCATGAGCGTTGACTTATTGATCTGGGTTTTGTCCGAGTGCCCAGATATGAATGGTAGGGTACGATGCCGTCTGAAGTCTACCGTTCTGTAGATGTGCCCCCTCTAGAGAAACCATGTGTTCAAAAGGCTGTAGTAACATCGGTAACATGAACTAGAACATCCTTCAAGACCGTGACAGGGACTCCCACAGGAGAAATGCCAAGGGTAGGATGCGAGGGGTCTTCCTCGGTGACTAGAAAACACCCCAGCTCTAACAGGAAAGAGCCATTGAGCACATATCAATGTTCCTTTTCAGAGATCTTGAAGTCCCAGTGAGGGTTTCTTTACCTCCTTATCTGAATGGAGCATAACTTCAGCTTGAAGAGGATCCTTGTTGGGATTTTCCAAGATAGTTTCCGATTCAAAAAGGGACCCATCTCCAAGGTTCACCTGCGAGCATGACCACCCTGATCAGAGTACCCAATGCCAGGTAGAACCCTGGTTAGGCAAGCATAAAGTAACCCATGCCAAGTCAAACCAGTGCCATGCTCACACATTTACATATAGCAGGTGCCTTTATGCAAAGTGACTTACAATACGTACCTTTTTCAGAAGAAAGAAACATTATCGCTGTCGGTACATTGAGGATGTTCATAGAACAAGCGATTCCAAACAAGGGAGTCTCTAGTAACTTCCGGAAGTTGGCGAGCGACTCTGCAATCCTGACATTGGCAGGAAGCTCGTTCAACCACTGCGGTGCCAAAACCGGGGAGAGTTGTGACTTTGTTGTTCAACTTTTGCTTGCTTTACCATGGCGGTGCCAGGAGTCCAACTGAGGGAATCGAGTAGTGCGCTTGGGCTTGAGTGTGCCGTCCGACTATCGCTTTGAGGTAGGCAGGGGCAGTTCCATTGTAACATTGTTCTGCATCTGATGTGAGCTACTACGGGGAGCTAATTGTGGTCATGGAAGAGGGTCGAGGGTAGGTGGAATATTAGGGGTGCTGCACGTTCTGATATGCTGCAAAGGTTTGACAGCGGAGGCAAGTATTCCAGCCCGGAGCGAGTTGCAGTAGTTGAGGCGGGAGTATGTCCATGCGATTGTTCCCTGGAGAACTCACTGACCCACAGTTGTGCCTGTCCCTGGCACAAGGAGGAGCGCAGTCTTGTCGAGGTTAAGCTTCAGGTGATGGGCCGTCATCCAAGCACTGATGTCTGCCATTCTGAGATGCATGTTGCAATGAGGGTTGGGTCAGAGGAGGTGAATAGATAGTAATCGTTGTAGTGTTTAGAGAAACCCATGCGATGCGCTTACAGAGCCCAATGATCTAGAATATAGGGAGAACAGAAGAGGCCCCCAGTACAAAGCCTTGAAGGCCAACAGTGTTGAGGGTGCAGGGATTGGACAAGGAGCAATTCCATAGGACCCGTCAGGTAGGATATGAACAAGGATACGGCAGAGTCAGCAATGCTGAGTTCAGCAAGAGTGGCAGGGAGAATTTGTTGGTTCAAGGTGTTGGACACCACGGACAGATCGAGGAGAATGAGAACCGATGAGGAACAAGGCTCTGGCGGCACACAGCAACCGTCACTGTGTGGAGGTCCACCTCAACATGTATGCGGCTTTGAAGCTTGACTGAGGGGGGGGGGGGGGGGGAACCAAGCAGGTTATTTTCTGGGAGCTCCTTCAGATTCAAACGGTGTAACTTTGATGAGGACAGGGACAGGATTTGATGCAAGTTGTGAGAAGGTTGAGAAGAACCACCCAGGGTTTGGTTGGTAAGTCTTTAACAGCAGGATCCTCATCCCATCTGAGCAGCAGGCAGATGAGCACCTTGCTGGCTCAGATGCTAGCATTCTTCAGGCTGAACTGCAGGGTTATGGGTTAGCCCCGAGGGCCCTGAAAGATGAGTCACCTCAAATCAGAAACCATCCTGGAGAAATCCAAACTCAGACCCTGTCTGAACTGAAGTTGTGCTCTCCTCCAGCTGGGAAGGTAGAGAAACCGACGCTATGGCTTCAAGATGTATGGCTGGGAACGCTGAAATATGATCCATGGTTCTCTGGTGCAGGACCCAGGTTGTCTTTTAGTTTCTTAGATGAACCCCAACATCTTGACCCTGATGTTTCTCTTTAGGGGAGTCCCAGTCACTATCTTGAAGGACATTCCAATTCATGTAACTGATGTTACAATGGCCTCTTAAACACTTGGTTCATCCTGAGGGGGCACGTCTACAGAACTGTAGACTTCGGACAGCACAGAACCTTAGCATGCATCGCTGATCACTCAAACCATCCCAACATTCAGCAAGAGAAAACACATGTGATATAGATGCAAATTTCAGGAAAGTAGGAAAGTGGGCAGAAAACCAATCAGAACACAGAACACAACCCTGGAGAACGTTTTGGCTGTACTCCTAGAAATCCAACTGTTCTTACAAACTTCACTTGGAACCTATACCCCCCCCCCCCCCAAATCAACCTCAACCAACCACAGGCCAAAATGATACCCTAGCATTTAAAGCCGAAATAAGGACTTACAGTTCGCAGTTTCTTCTTCATGTTGAAATTTTGATACTCACAGAATCACAGTTTCTCCTTCGTGACCTGTAAAGGAGTGCAAGAGGCAGATAAGTTTAAAAGCTCAACTGAACCACTGAAGACGGTGGGAAATTAGGGCACTTCATTTTGATTATTCATGAATTCCTTTCCACAATCGTTGGCACCGATCTACTCCCAACTTTCAAGAGCAACTGACTTAATACAAGTTTTAATTTCCAGTTCTTAATTATTAAGCTTATTTAATATGTAGGCCTATATATATAGTTGAAGTGATCCTCAATCTTCCAACACAAAATACTTTAACCTGAGAAACCTGTTCATTACATTTGGACAAATAGATGATACTGTGCTATGGGTGAAGGTGGGTTTGGGGGAAATGGGGCATGGATAAGAACTTTTTTGAGTTCTGTGATGTTGTGAATAAAAAGGCAGTTCGAGGTCGTGCGGCGTAGGGAGAGAGAACTGCAGTAGGCCTACACGTTCAAAACCGGGAAAACCTGCGCCGAGTCCGACATTAGGCCTACTTTATCAGGAATATGAGAACATTATTTTACATATCAACAGTTGTAGAAAAAAAACAATGTTCTACTCACAGCGATCCAGATATAGTAGTCCGTTCTACTTCGAAAAGCGTTACCGTATTACCGCATGGTGGAGACTTTGGGAAACCACCCTGTTGTACTGAACTGAACCAAACAGCCACAGGTGAACACTTGAGGCCCTAATTGGTAAAACGACGTCATGTGCGGCCGCTCGGGTTGCCTTGGTAAAAGAAAAATTGACATTTTTAAGTTATCAATAAAATATTGATTGCGTTGTTAAGTTAAATAAGTTTTAATATGAGGGACTTCTTATTGAAACCCAGACCCGGATTTCACCGTTAAATCCTGTCAGCGTGTTTTATTTTTCTCATCCTCCATGGAGTCACGTTACTGGCAAACTCCCAGCTGTTGGAGGGGCTTCTATGACCTTTTAATGCGGAAATAAAACAATTGGAATCACGCAGCGGGAGATATTGGATTCCGGTAATTATTGTGTATATTATCAGGGTGGATGAGGCCGCAGGGAGGGGAGATGGAGGAGGGGGACAAATTGAATTACAGTCCGCCAGTAAGATAATACTGTTGTAATTGTCTGAACGAATAAGACGATGCTCAGTGCCCGTATACGGCAGCCGAGGGGGGGGGGGGGGGGGGTTCCTGAGGAGAATGTAAACACATTTTTCTTCCTCTCGCTTGAAAACTTCTTTAAAGAGACAAACGGTCTGGAAAACCTTTGAAAACATCCGACTGCGGGTTATGAAACCATGCGTCTAATATCCAATCAGGGCCGATGTAGAAGATGAGGCCCTGGAAACAATTGGGCCAGAACCAACGTAGGCCTAAGCCAATTTTTTCTAAAAAAGTATTGTCCTTTATTTAAATGGTGAAGACCTTTCCATTGACTCCCCTTCAAGGTTTGGAAGATAGCAATATAAAGACAATTCAACATATAGGCCTGGCAGTTTCATCGGATCCCTATAAATACCTCTGGCCTTTTGGCATAAAACATACAAGCACCGGCCTTTTGATTATGCAATTAAATAAATACAAATAAACTACACGTTTACAACTTTGGCAGGAAAGTGTATGTACATCTTAAAAAACGAAAATATGTAGAAACACATGTTTGTGCTGCAGATATTGTTGGAACCTCGCCCTTCTGTGGTTTGGGGCGCCATCTAGTGGCGGGTCTCGACTTTAACATTTATAGTTTACCAATACAACCAGAATTCAATGCATTCAATTTAAATAATACAACTGACCTGTAAGAGTAAATAGACTTTATTCTTTTAAAGTATGTCTACAGTATTGAATGATACAATTGTATTTCACAGTCAAACCGCATGTAACTATTCACTTTAATACATTTAAGAAAAACATAGGCATAATAGGCATCTTCTATGTACATTCATTCACATTGGACACAAGCAAAGACATTACATGTCGTTCTTACTGTACATATGTTACAGTAGCCAGGGAAGAGATCACATTACTATACAATGTTAAATACACACATTCGGAGCGTGGAGACATTTACAGTGGTTTTGTATTTAGACAACAAATCAAGGGCCATGGAAACATAGGCTAGTTTAAATATGAAGACATACACTCGGTTTCAGTAAAAGTATGACCTCTTTGAAAAGGTCTTATCATTAACACAAAAGAACAATCTCCCAAAACACCTTTTACATTAGGGGTGGGAATCTCTTGGCACCTCACGATTCGATTCAGATTATGAGGTCAACGATTCAATTCTAAAACGATTATCGATGCATCTCGTTGCAACAATGTTTTCCGCATCACGCATGAAAATCACACATTTCCATGCGTGATTTTCAAAAATATAGATACATCTGAGTTTGCTACTCAGTTTGCTAATCACTTCCTACTTTTGTGATGATCATTAAAGACATCAACAGATGAATTAACTTATCTAATATTTTATTAGAGAAAAAGCTTTTGTCACAAATATGACTTTCTATGAACAATGCAATAATCAATGCAGCTTGCATTACAACACAATATGGAAGTAGGCTATGTAAAAAATAGGTTTCAGTTTTCTTTTCTTTCGAATCTTTCTTTTCTATGTCATTAAAGAAAAAGCTGTGCTTGAATTAGGAGTTTTTGTGTCTGGCTGTGAGTTTGCATGCATGCTATGCGTAGTCTCGTGTCAAGACAAATCAGATTGGCCAATACACACTGAAGATAAATTAAATAATTTTAAAATTAGTAAAATTATCCCTCTGGCGAACAAAATATTGCAGCAGGCGAACAAATATGTATATATATTTTTTAATTCTGATTATTAATTTATCTGCATCGAGGCGGAATCGTTCTAGAGAGAATCGCGATGCATCGAAGAATCGATTATTATTCCCACCCCTACTTTACATTGACTTGACCTCGCCCTGAAACAAACCTCCCAGAACCATAGTAACAGATATTGAGCATGGTGGGACAGAGGTCTCTTGTTTCTGGCCATTTCTACATTTTCCAGTGTTGAGAGCCCAGAATTGGCAGCCCAAGACACATACGTACCCCCGCTTTCAAAGACCAGGGAACCCCCCACCTACTCGCGGTCTGTGGGGATTCAAATGAAATATTTTTACTCTTATTTGGACTGGAACAACATTCAAGACTTTCAAAGTGGAGTTACCTCTATTCATTCATTTCTCTTACTTTCACCACAATAAATGTGCGTTCAGGTCATTCACCCCCCTATCCACATTGCCTACTCTGGAATTTATATATAAAAAAAACACTAACAAAATAAAAACCAAAGAAAGGATTTCTTTCTTAGGAGTGAAAAATACAATGTGCATTATGTACAAGCAAAAATGAAAGGTATCAGCACTTTGGTGAAAACTTCCCTAATATTGCTAAACGTGACCATCCCATAATAGCAAAGCTGCGGCTTAACTCAGTCAAACACAACTCAAAGCTGAAGTGACTTACACTATGTTGCACATGTTATGCTGAAAGTTGCATTTTCTTTTGATTTCTTCACTGGATTTGACTTAATGTTATTGGGAGCATGTCTCTACAGGATGAGCAGCAAAGAGAATATAAAAAAAACTTTAGTATCACAATTCAGCTGGTCTTCAAATACTTAAATATGATGTATCTTGTACTGGAAGTGAAGAAGTCGGCCATCTTGGGCTGGAGCTTCCGGAAGAATCTTTAGATGCACGTTTCCCTCCCGGTTTCCCAGGATGCCTTGCTCTGTTCTGTTCCGTTTTGGGGTTCATGCTGTGACCTTCTCGTCGCCCAGTGCGGTGACCTTGAAGGTCAACGATTATAAAAAATGATAACACAAAGGAGAAGACGCAGCTATATGACAAACAAGATGGAGGTGTGAGTGTCGTCAGGAGAGGCCTGACATTTCTTGTGTCTTGGGTGGGGGAGGGAATGATGGTGAGACAGGAAACCCCCCACACGCCAACGACACGCTACGGTTTCAGTGCTCCGATAGGTTTCCATGACAACCCCCCCCCCTCCCTCCCGCACGCGGCACCACCCCCACAACCAGTGTCAGCGCGGACACAAGTCGGGGGATCTGTTCTGATTCGTCGAGAAGGGATCGGGAGAGTAAACAAACACCTGCTTTTTTTTGGGGGGGGGTGAGAACTTTGGTGTTGAAATCCCGGTTTCTTCATTGGAACCGTCACCAAACTACGACTTAGAAAAAAGTATTGCATCTCAAGAGTGGGGGGAGAGGGCAGCGAGGGGGGACGAGAGAGAGAGAGAGTGCTTTTACATCTTTCATGTTTTTTTTTTCTTTCCCTTCAACGTCGAGGGACAGGAAGTGACATGGAAGTGCGCTCCCACCCCCCCCCCCCCACATCCCTGTGCCGTTCTGTTTTGGGGCGGGGCTCCACAAACAGAAGTGCGACGGTCTCCGTGGTAACTTGTTTGGTCATCAGTCGGGGGTCGGGTGTGTGGAGGTCGCCCGCTCGCTAACAGGAGTATGTTGGTGAGCAGATCATGGGCGAGACAGACTGAGCCGGGTGTGGACGTAGCGCGGTGGAGACCCCGTCACACTGGTTTCCAGTCAGACCGGTCCATGCAGACAGGACCCTTTGGCCGTGGCTGAGGAGAGCCAACAGCTCTATAGCCGGACTGACCGCCTTTCTGTCTAACCACCACTAGGGGGCAGACTGGAGCCACTATGTGAACCAGAGCCAGAGATGGACAGAGGGTGGAGGAGGAGGAGGAGTAGAAGGAGGAGTAATGTCGGATGAGGGGGCGGAGTCCAGCGGAAGGTTTCTATTCTGGGAACTGGAGGGCCATGGCTTCTGGTTTCATCTTGTAGTACTGGTCGAAGCGCAGCACGGCGTACCTGAGAGACGTTAGCACAGGAGAGCGGGGGTCAGACATACAGATACTCCCAAATGAGGACTCTGACCAGAGGGGTCTTCAAAGCATGATCCTCCTTACACTTAAACACAACACCTACTACAAACACACAAACATAACATGTACAAATTACCCCAAACTCTTACCCCAAACACACATGTACAAACACATACACAACACATGACCCAAAATCACAAACACAACAGCTACCCCAAACAAACATATACACAGCATTACACAACACGTACCACAAACACACGTGTGCACACTTACCCCAAAAAGTCAAAGTCGATGGTTGAAAAACTGGCCTGAATGAGAGCCCACAGACCCCAGAAATAGTGAGATGCCTGCAGAGAGAGAGAGGTGAGAGACAGACAGACAAATATACAGAGAGAGAGAGAGAGAGACACAGAGAGAGAGAGAGACACAGAGAGAGAGAGAGAGACAGAGAGAGAGAGAGAGACAGAGAGACCAAGAGACAGAGACAGAGACAGAGACAGAGACAGAGAGAGAGAAAATGGGGGGAAAAAAAAGGAGAATCGCCAGGTTGCCGTCAACATCTTCACAACAGACCATAATGCAAAAAAAGGTTATCGAAAGCCTCGGGCAATAAAAATAATCACATGACACAGTAAACACAATTAGGACTCTTTCCCAGTGGAAAAAACACGGACCAACACCCAGTAACACCTGGCTTCAGTCTGTACTGGGAAGGGTTACAATCGTTTTCCGTCTTGGATCAGATTGCAGTGCAGTTCCTTAGCTCTGATGAACACATGAAACCCAGCTGAGCATAGCCCTATTCCACCCTTTACAACGCAACGCTATGAGTCGCCTTAACATCACAGATATTACATTTTCATTTACATTTAGGGCCATTAGCAGACGCATTTATCCTAATCGACCTAAAATAAGTACATTTTTCAGAATAAAAGAAACAACAATATATCACTGTCGGTACACTAAGGATGCCAATAGAACCAAGTGCCGAGCACTAACAATCACCAGGTTAACCCACTCCCTGTATGCAACAAAGCCATATTAGTGCCTAAAGTATATATTTCTAGGGGACTGTTAAAAAAAACCTGGATATATGAGCAAACTATGTTGTTAAACGGATCTGGGTCTCCCTCCCCTCCCTGTAAACAGGGGTGTGGCCAGGGGGCATGGCCAGGCCATCAGACGCTGCTCTGTGGTGATGAGACTACAGTAGGCCCCACGGGGCCCTGTGGTCTGGCAGAAGATCAGGGAGGACCCAGCACGCTTTGTTTGTGGGGTCAACAACGTGAGCTTCTCCTGGTTACTACCAACAACACGCCCTCCCCCCCCCCTCTGGCCGCAGTTACCCAGGGAACTGACAATAAACAGGTCAGGTGACGCCACTCCCCCCACCTCAGAACATCTCTAACGGGTGTCAGTCGTCAAACCAGTTGCGTGAATAACTTGAATATTAACTCAAGCTGCTCAGCTTATACTGGCCGCTAAGAGATCTAGGTGGCCGCTATAAGACGCACTCCTAGATCTAAAACGCCTTCACAAACAAATCTAATACACCTTAACTAATGGACCACATTGGGGTTGGATAGTTGATATCAAAGTCTCTCCTAGATCTAAAACACCTTAACTAATGGACCACCTTGGGGTTAGATAGTTGATATCAAAGTCTCTCCTAGATCTAAAACACATTAACCAATGGACCATGTCGGGCTAAGATCGTTAACCAATGGACCATGTCGGGGTTAGACTTTGAGGGTGGGTCTCCAGGCCTCTCACCAGGGTGAAGCGGTTGACCTGGACGTAGAGCACCTCCACCTCTCTGTCGGTCACCGGGCCGCCCTGGCCTTTGTGCTCCTTGTAGGCCTCGAGGTAGGCCCGCAGCCACTCCTGCTGTAGACTCTTGTCCGGGTAGTGGCTATAGTCCACCTCATTCAGGCCTGCAGCGGACGCAAATAAAACGCACCCCGGCCCAGGAAACAGCATTAGTATTCTGTCATAAGATGTGGACGGAACTCGTCTAAATAGGTCAACCACTACGTTGGAAGTCGGAATGCAGTTGCATTGAAGGGTCATATATTGTTTATACCCTTTATCCTCAAATGTGCATCAGGGTGTTGAATGATGTTAGCGTGTTGATGTTAGCGTGTTGATATGCTAGGGTGTGGAACTACATTAGCATGTTAAAGCTTATTGACTTGCTTGTTTAAACTCTACGTGGTTGTTTGAATGCAGTAAGACATTGAAGGGTCATATATTGTTTCAAGCATGTTGAATGATGTTAGCATGTTGAAATATATTAGTGTTTAAATATATTAGTGTATAAATATTTTAGCGGGTTGAAATAGGTTAGCATGTTGAATGATATTAGCATGTTGTAATATATTAGCATGTGGAATGATGTTAACATGTTGAAATATATGAGCATGTATAAATATTTTAGCCTTTTGGAATATGTAAGCATGGTGAATGATATTAGCATGTTGTAATATATTAGCATGTTGAATGTTAGCATGTTGAAACGTATTAGCATATTAAAATGTGTTAGCATGTTGAAATCTTATTAGCTTGCTTTGACCCTGTGAACACCCCATAGGCCTGAAGCGTGTAGAAGTAAAGCCCACTCAGCACCTACCGGCAAACTCGTTGAAGTGGTTTCCAATGTCGTACGCTTGGTAATTGTACCCGGCATACTCGTAGTCAATGAACTTTACGCTGTCTGAAAAGATAACACAGCTTGTTTAGAGGGAGGAAGAGATGACAGGTCAGAAAGATGCTGTTTTTAATGCCTTTTTTTTTGGGTTGCTCTGCTGATTAGTCAGAATCTTTCTTTTTTTAATCTTACATTGGCTTTTGTCTGAATGTCTGTTTAGGTGCTTCAATGCGATGAGTAAGAGTTTGTATTTTGAGGGGAGATTACAAAAAAAAAAAAAAGGATGCAAGCAGGTTGTACTGGGCGGAGGAGCACAGCGTCCAGTCCACCAGGTGTGGACTCATGTGGGCGACGGCAGGTGAGCGGAGAGGGGGGGTGTCTGGGTGTGCAGGGACGCTTCTTGGTGGTCCGCTACATACATGCATGTGGGGGTGGCGTATCAGCATTGAAACATGGCTTCTTAAGCTTAGGTAAGGTAACATTTCTACTTTATGTTCAGATGAGGAAATACAACTAGACCAGGTAAGACCAGGTGATTCAGAAGAAAACACAGGTTGAAGTACACAGTATATAACTAGCTTGTACTAAATAGCAAGTAAATGATAACTAGCTAGTTATGACGGTAGAAGGTTAGTGTGGGATTGATGTTATAGAAAGTTAGTGTGGGATTGATGTTATAGAAAGACAGTCGTTTTTGGGGATTAATGTTCTAGAACGTTAGTATGGGGTTGATGTTCCAGGATGTTAGTGTGGGATTAATGTTCTAGAACGTTCGTGAGGGGCTAATGTTCAAGGATGGTCTTGTTGGGTTGAAGTTAGTGTGGGATTAATAATAACAATAAATTCAATTGATATAGCGCCTTTCAAACTCAAGGACGCTTTGTGCAATGTGGGCAGGATTGATGTTAGTGTGGGTTTGATGTTAGTGTCGGTTTGGTGAGGAGGGGGAGGTGCTAGATCATGCAGAGGAGGCCAGTGTTGGACAGGAGGAACAAGGGAAGAGGAGAATGAATGTGGTAACAAACTAAAGGGATCCACAGCAGTGAGTAATTGAACAGCAATACATCAATATGTCTGACGACGGGATTCTTTCAAAATCACAGTTGATCCTCTTTAAAGCATTTAAATAGCAACGCTTAAAGCAATCCTATAGACAATGTGTACTTTTGGGCTGCTTATGAATGCGAGCAAAGATAAGCTAGCTCCGGGGCTTTACTGATGATGCAGTGTTAGCTTGAAGCTCAGGGTATTGCTGTCCAAGTACGCTTTGCAGCCCACTAAGTCTGGCGACATGAGCAGGGGAGATGAGATGAAGGAAATCAGTCCCAACGACCGGAGAAGATGAAGAAGAAGTAGAAGATGGACCTCAAAATTCAAATCTTTACTCTCGCCAAACTTCATCCGGTCATTCACAACCTTGGGCCACTGGAATAAAGTTGCCACGCTACAACATTTATCAGTGCTTTGGATAACTCTGTTGTCGTCTATCTGTCTCATGGCTGTAGGCTTGGGGTGAATTTGGCCTAGCCTTGGTGTGTACAGTCGGTCAGAGCTGTTGTCTACGGTAGAAGACGTTGAGGTGTGTTACCAGCTGGCGTGTAGGTCCTAGCAGGACACAACTCAACACCTCCGGACGGTGGCTATTGCCCCCTGTGCAGCAGACGAAAAGGTTGGGGCAGACATATCTGTCACACATCCTCTCTCACACACACTCACTCTCTCTCTCTCACTCTCTTTCTCTCTCAACACACTCATTCGGTTTGATCCAGTTGCTGCCCGCAATGTATCCTAAAACCAACGAGAAATGCTAGCCGTAGACGGCTCTGTTTACATTCACTCAGACGGCAGACACACTTCCCCTTCTCTGACAACACACCCCTTCAATGCTCCCCTCTCATTGGTCCACTGGTTGACCTCGCCCACGCCCACTTCCATGCAAATCAAGAGATTCCAGAGGCTTCCTGTTGGCAGGCTCAACTGTAGCTTTTAGTCATGTGAAAATGTGCACCATTGTTGTTTTAACGCCACTATCTCCGCGAACGACGGATGGTGTTTGCAGTGGCCTTGGAGGGGGCACTGTGAGCTGCCTCTGCTTCTGGTAGACTAGCTCCCTGGTGTTTGGTGGTCCGACCGGAAGGAAGCTAAGGCTTAGTATATCTGCTATGCGATAGCTTGGTGGTCTGCGGTGACGGCCAGGGGATCAGGGGCGGAGTCGGTATTCAGGTGTCGCATGGGGGGGGGCGTCACTGGAGACACAGAATCGCGAAAATCCCATCTTCAGAGTATACATTTATTTCAAATTGGAAATAAATTTGATTTATTGGGTTTATTGGGTACTTTAATTCAGTCTGTTCACATAGAAAAAGTGGCTTTTTATTGACGACAACTTTTAGCTTCTTGGGAGAGGAATGGCGAAAATGTAAAAAGATAGCAATAGTGACGTATCTTCCTGTAAAACGAGAGGTCTACAATGTGAAAGGTCCCCGTTTGCTCATCACTGCACACCGTTAAAGTGATGCAAAAGTACACCGGTTAAAATGCAAAAAAGCAAAATAATGCAACGCTTAAAAATCATCCCAGAGGGAAAGTTTAAGTCAAGATGCCTTTGTCTGTGGCGACCAGAATAAAGACTATAAACATGTGACCCCGTCAGGCTTTCACTTCGCTGTCGCAACGGAACCACGGTCGCCACGGTCACCAGCCACGGTCACGCCGCAAACAAACTCGTCCCGCGCGGAGGCGCCGAGCGAGAGGTTGGGAGGGGCGGGGGGGTGCGACCGGCGGGAAGCAGCAGTGGCGTGCGTTTCCTCCGTCGCCGCCACCGCCGCCCCCGTCCCCTCTCCTCCCGCAGGGGGCGGGGCCAGGCCAAGGCCAGGCCAGGCCGACCTCTGAACCCTAGGAGACAAGGGCTAGACACACGCAGCGGTGAGATGCCCCCCCACCCCAACCCCGTCAACCCACCCCAACCCCTGAGCTACACACATCAACATGTCCTGCATCCAGCGGACCGGGCGGGGCCCGCAGCATTCACACAATCAACACAACCAGTCAACAAGACAACCAGAAAACATGTGCTTCTGCTGAGAGGCTAGCGGGGAACGGCTCCCATCACAGCGGTGGCTGCTGGGGTCCTGTCGCTCGGCTGTAGGCGGGCCATACCACGAGTCGCGTAACGGCAGCGGGGCAGATTTAGAACGGCAGAGCGGGCTTCAAGTGGGCCACCGATAGGGGGCGGGGTGGTTCTTACTTGTACAACGTTACAACAACATCAACAAATCACGTCAAATCAAGAAGGCCCCACTTGGCGTTGGCACCGGTTTTTAGACGCCTACGATTGGCTGTGTTCCATGTCGGATCACGTGACCCCTCTCCGCCTGTTCTGAGCATTCTAACCCTCCCGCCGAATGCCATTCCCGTGACTGGGGAATGGAGCCGCGATGCGCTACATATTCAATAGCCTACCTGCGTCTAATGGCCGCTCCAAACACAACTGGTACAGCACACACACGTCACACATCACCTAAGCCCCTGGGCTAGCCCTGGGGAAATCCTGTACCCCTTTCGGCGTATACTCACCTGGCTCCTGTTGGTAAATGATGTTTTTACAGAGAAGGTCGTTGTGGCACAGCACCACCGGGGAACCCAGGACCGACAGGCTCTGCTGAAGCCACACCAGCTCATGGCGAAGTTGCTTGGAACTGGGCACTTCCACGCTGAGCCTGGGGGGGTGGGGGGGGGAGAAGAGGAGGAAACAGAAGAGAAGGGGTTATTATTTTTGAAATGAGGGTTGCTCAGCAGAGCCTTGTATCCTCAGGAGCTTACAGTCGATTCAGATAAGGTCTGAAGAAGGATTTGGAAGATGGCCAAAAAATACTTAACGGTCTGTCGAGTTAACTCAAGGACGTGCATCGACTATGGGCTGAAGGGATCGGACGAGCGAGCACTCCCCCCCCCCCCCCCCCACCCCCCGCTGAGACACAAACACCCCGCCGGGCTCCCAGAGAGACATCGAGCCGGTCGTTTCGTGCTCAACCTACTTGCAAAGTGCTCGCAGCAAAGTAGGTCTCCTGTTTTCTCTTTCTTCTTCTTTTTCCTGAGGTTGGTGCGAAAGGGGCCAGCCCTAAACACCACAAATCAGTCTGCACGCACGCCTCGCTAGCTTGGCAATGCTTCGCGCTAGTTCAACTAAACTGCTTACTGCTCAGACGTATTGCCTTACCCTGACTAACTACATATCCATTTAAAATACCTCCTTAGAAGTGAAAAGTGGCTTCCCACCTAGTTTGTTCGTGCTTTGTGCTAGTTACCCTACAGTGACTGCACAGATGTTTAGCCTAACCCCTACCAACTCCATATCCCTATAAAATACTTCCTTAGAACTGAGAAGGTGCATTAGCCTCAAAGGTTTCCCCCCAATGTGAATGAGGCCATGTTGACCCTGAGTAATAACACCTTCCTGCACATTCCACCTCCACATCAGTTTAACTGTCAGAGAGGAGGGGGGGAAGCCAATAACTGTTACATAAGCTGACCAGCTCTCAGTTGCGCAAGATCCCAGTGTTGCTCAAGGGGGGTACACTGTACACGAACCCCTAGGGGTACTTTGAAGGACTGCATGGAGGCTCAGGAATTTGTAGTTCTATGGTTAAAATGGTAATAAATCCACCTTAATCTCATACATTTAATCCAGATATGAACATACATGGTCCGTAAAACTTCCTGATGAATGGTTAACACCATAAGTGAAGCGCAAGCTTCATAAACGTATGTATTTGCACTATTTAATGTTCATGTGTACGCCAAATAACATGCAAGACAGATTCATTTAAATCTTTTCCCTTTCAAGCTTAATAAAAGGGGAACTTGGAGGGGTAGGTCAGTAAAACTAGTGGAAGAACCCCTCGTCTATAAGGGGTTGTATGACTAAATAACCAGAGACAGCTGAGCAGCAAGTGGTTTCACTTAACAGAAGATGTGAAAAATAAAAGAAGGTGATAGAAACAGTGCTTCTAGGCAGATAACATCAAGACTTGGCTGATGGTGAACCGATTCGCCCCAGCGACACAATCCCTGAGTTTACTGAGCCTTCTCCTCTGAGACGGAAACACCAGTCTTATGTGGTCTAGTCCTACACTGGGTAGCCCCGCCCATTCTGCCGGTGACTTGAGTTCGCCCCGCACAAGGGTCTGTAGAAGAGCAATACATTTCTTTCTGCTTCCGATACGTTTTTTGCGGGAGTCAATCACCAAGCTGGCCTTTTCCCCGTTGCGCGCTATTGGCTGGTTTAACACAATGGCGACAGGGAAGTGACGGCAAGCAGCCAATCGCATAGAGGGTCATTTGAACTAGGCCTGTTGATCACGCATCTTGTGCTGAAGAAAATGACAGCAGCTTCCCTCAGACCAACGTGCAATCTACGATGTAGCTTGGTCTGGCAATAGCCAGGCTAGTCTAGTCCCTCAAAGAGATTGAATCAGGACTGCTCGCCGATACACCAATGCGGTCCTTTGTTTTCCTCCATTTGATAGGAGCTTCAGGGTTCCAAGTCAACTTAACTGAATCAATAATATTAAGTGCTTGCTGTGCACAGCCGTAAAAGCTGAACCGGGGCTGTTTTGCCTTCTTGTGTAGAAGGACGTGGCTCTTTGGAAACAGCACACATAATGGACAAACAAAAGAGGACCTCTGACCAAAAGAGACAGGGTGCCCTTTAAAATCCCCCCCACCCTGGAGGCAGGGGTCTACTCTTTTAAACGTTCTTCACTACGTTCTACTGAAGTGGCATGCTAGCCCAGGAGCCCTTTCAAAAGCACCCAATCTCTTCCTTGTTCTGTTAACAATATGACTGAGCCACAGCGCCAGGCTTGTTTGCTATGAGCAGCTGTCTTTGGCTGTCTGCTACGGTAACGATAACACAAAAAATGTGCCTCTTTTGAGCCCAACGTTAAATCGTAAATCTCTTTTCAGGGGAGGTACGAATGGGAGTTGGCCGAGAAGAAACACAACTTCAGTGAATGGGATTCCTCCGATTCCTGTGGCACATGCATGTTAGATACACGAGTATCTAACATGCGCACTTCAGAGGCACTTCAGGTCAATGGCCGCCTCGTCGGTCAAACACACACATGTCCCTACGAACACGTGATTAAAGGTGACGTTGTGTGTGACGATGTCCCCATGGTGTCACAGAGCAGAGTCCACACAGAAGTCATTTACAGCCAAGACTACCGGCTTGTTAGAGGAGTGAGACAGAGATATATATAGATAAAGATAGATATAAATAGATATTTACACACAGTCATGTTTTTGGAACTGTGGCACTACTTGAAGTCACATATTTTAATTTCAACAGAGGTTAAACCAAAACTAATAAATTAAGTTGACGTACAATATTATTATATACTAGAGTGTAATATTTAAATTGTAACAATTCAAAAAGGTTTAGATTCAAAAAGCCAATTCAGTGGCTTTTAAAATTCAAAACATTCTGACAGGTTTTTGCTTCCATAGAGCAAATTAATTTCTGATTCATGAAAAAGCTTCATGAATCAGTTGAAGGACCCTCAACGAAGAATATTTGGCTTTAGAAATAGATAAATACAAATGTTTAGTAAGTTTGGGCTACGGACCAGTCAGGACCGACATTTACTAAAGCATTATATACTTTTTTTGTTGATCAAATAGTCAGAAATACCAGGAAGATTTTTAGATTTCGGTCAAATAAGGTAACACAGACCCATTGCCTTTACTGTACATGCTTAGCCGACTGATGTGTGTGGTGACCCAGAGAGCCCCATTCTGAGCCAGGAAACCCTAAATGTTGTCCATTTATGCATACAAAACCTTTTACACGGCCCTTTAAGCAGAGTCACAACTTCTACACGCTGTCGCTGTAAGGCTTGACAGGACAACGTGTAGTAGTGACTCACCGCTTAAAGTTTCAGCAGTGTCACTACTTCTATACGTTGCACTTTTAAGCGGCGATTGACAGAAACAAGGATCTGACCTCCGGTTCTTCTCGGGGTCCTGGAAGTGAGAGGGCACCAGGGAGAAGTAGCTGCCCAGCTTCAGCCACAGGTCAGACTGCGGTTGCCAGCCGTTGTGGGCGTGGATGGCGTGGTACTTGGCCAGCTGTCTGGCAATAAGCCTGGAAAACAGGAGGAGATACCGTTAGTTATAGTCACCCAATGTGGGGGACCTGCTTTAGACACAAGCTATTACTGATGGGGACACAATGAAAGAGACATGGTTAGATAGGTTTACAATGGAAGAGGTATGGATTAGTTATGTGTAACAATGTAAGGGATATGATTAGTTATGTGTACATTGTAAGAGTTATGGGTTAATTTTGGTGAAATAATGCAATAACTAGATTATGGGGATACAATTCAAAGGACATGGTTTAGAGATCTGGATAAGTTATTAGTTATGGTTATGGTACGATATATTATGTAATGGTGACATACTTAAAGAGACCTGGTCAGTTATGAGATACTATTACTTATGGAGACGTAATGTAGCAGATATGATTAGCTATGGTGATGTAAGAGATAAATTATGGTGACACAATGTTAGAGATATGTATTGGGCATATTGTCAGAGATGTGATTAACTATTGTTATACGATGCAAGATATAGGGTTAGCTACGACAAGACATGTTGTGGTGACGCAATGGAAAGAAACACTGAATTGCGATGCAATAAAATAGGTCAGTTATGATGAGATAATGTAAGACATGAACCGCGTCATCGAACACAGCGCCCATTCACCCAGGGTGATCAGGGAGTCAGGAGGTTAATGAATAATCTCCAGTCAGAGTCAGCTGGGCCTACCAAGGTATGTGGAGGGAGGGACAGCATGTTGGGGCAGTAAACGTTAGCCGGTGTCTAATCACACAAGCTTCCGTTGAGGCGCTAGGCCTGATACAGACCGCACAAGTGAATCCTCATTCTGCTAGTGCTCCTCTGTATCCACGCAGTATGACTGATGGCTGCTGACGTGGAATGATTTCCACTGCCCTTAGGAGAGCAGGAGAGGGCGACGCATCTAGATATTGGGCAACACATCTACCGGGTATGTACTGCTCACGGTGCGATACCAGCAAAGACATGCGGTTTGACAACTACTGAAGCCAACCGCTGACACACCTTCATGTGATGCCAAGGGAACAGCGGCTTCCCTTTAGAGAGGACCCCACGTTCCCTTTAGAGAGGACCCCACGTTCCTTTTAAAGGGGACCCCACCTTCCTTTTATAGAGGACCCCACCTTCCCTTTAGAGGGGACCATCCAGTGCTCCTGTCCTCGTGTGTTTTCTATCTGGCCTGCAGGGCCAGTCTGGGACTGGCCATCCTGTTTCATGGGGAAACATCCACAGGTGTGTGTGTGTGTGTGTGAGTGCGTGGTGGCGTGTGGGTCGCGCTACCTGAAGGCGGGCTGCGTGCGGATGTGTTCTGGCTCGAGGGCAGTGCCCTGCAGGAACTCGTAGCACAGGCCGTTGTTGAAGGTGCAGTAGAGGCGCGGCGCACAGCGGTTGGCCTGTAGCACGCGGAAGCTCTTCACCTCGTTCTCCCGGTCAACCAGCAACTCCGTCTTGTTGCCGTAGATACGCACCAGCACCACGTCCTTCATGACCCCGCCCACGTAGCAGCCCATCAGCTTGTTGGTGATGCCGTCGGTGAAGAACTGCAGAGGAGAGGAGAAGGAGGAGACGAGAATTCGGCTCGGTTAGCATACCGGACCATCGTTTGAACAAGGCTCCCCTTTCCCTCCCTCCCGCTCTTTCTCTCTCTCTCCCTCCCCCTCCCTCTCTAGGTCTGTGGCCAGCCCAGAAGGCGTCCATTGTTGTGTCGTTACATAACGGCCTCTGGCAGAAGGAGAAGCAGCCACCCTCAGAGAGGACGTTGTTGTGTGAAGTGGGACGATCTGAGCGGCGAGGAATGCTCTGGTGTTGATGGCCTGAGTGACAGGGTGTTTGACGGGCGGTTTCCCGATGCTAATTGACGCCACAATTGGCTTCTAATGACAGGACACGTCAAACCACAAGGACCCGACCCCACATCCTACCCGCGGTTTGAATTATTCAAGATTGAAAATATGCCTGGTTGTATCTGTTGAGAAAAAGTCCTGCTGCCAAGCACTGCTGCTTATCCCTTTATTCAAACGCCAGTATGCAAATAGAGGAACGTCCTGGACGGCTTCCTCACAGACTGCGGGACCTCAGGACAGGCTGGGAGCGAGTTCTCCCCCAAAGTTAACTGTGGTCTCAATTAATGAACACACACACACACACACACACACACACACACACACACACACACACACACACACACACACACACACACACACACACACACACACACACACACACACACACACACACACACACACACTTAAGCCCCTCCCCTTCAGAGACATTTCTAGAAACGTACGGTTATAACAGTATCAATCGACGTGCATGTTCTCATGAACGATGAATAAACGTCAATCGTCACAGATGACGTGCTCACGTCGTATCGATCATACACACCCCGATGTTGATATTTATACTGTTATTGAATTTTTGGTTTTGCACACACGGATGCAACTCAGGTCTACATCTCCGCTGGGTGCGACACGATCCGGGTCCGTCTGAAGACCAGATCCCCAGACTTAAGACGATCAGGCTTCGTCTAGAGACCAGATCCCCGGACTTGAGAGCACCCGGGTCCGTCTTATGACCAGATCCCTGGACTTATGACGATCCGGGTCCGTCTAATGAACAAATCCCCAGAATACACGACCCAGGTCCGTCTTAAGACCAGATCCCCGTACTTATGTCCCCCGCTGAGTACCTCATTAACACAAACCCACTTATAAACCGAGTCCCCTGGTACCGGACAGCCTGCCGGTTCCAGGCGGCCTCACACCCCAGACCCCCCGTTGACGCAGACACTATTCAGCCAAGGGATGCGCAGATGCGCTCCTATTGCGCAGCATTAACGCGGCTATCACCAGCGGTGACGTACGCGTTAAAACCCCGCAGATTACTGACAGTAACAGTGGTGAGCCGAACCTTTATTTGGACCTCCGACGGCTTCCAGTTTGGCCGCAGCTCCTGGATCAGCCGCAGGGCTCCGGAGCGGTAGTCGCTCTCGTCCAGGGTGACGTCTATCTTGGGCACTGCGGGGGCCTCCTCGGGGACGTGGATGTAGTTGGCCATGGTGGAGGTGAGATAAGAGTAGGAGTAGTGGTAGTGGTGGTGGTGGTGGAGCTGGAGGTCGAGCTTCTCGGTGTAGCGACTGGCTTGAGCTCGGAATGCGGCTGTATGAGGACTGAGAGGCGGCGGCGACAGGGTGAGCGCTCGGTGTTGGACGCAGTGTTGCCAGATTGGGCCAGCTTTCATACCCAATCTGGCAACACTGACTGCTCAGCTCTTCAAACCACCGTTGCCAGATTGGGCGGGAGAGCTTGCCCAATCTGGCAACACTGGTCGGACGGCGACGCCTCTTTGAGATCCCACCCTACCGTGCGTTCACATAAGAAGCGAATGTTTTCGCCTCTTCGCGTATGTTGGGGTTCACTATGGACTACAGGGAGGGAGTAACGCCTGATTGGCTGTCACGACCAAGCGGCAGGCGAAATTCGCGGAAAGGTTCAAATATTTAAGCTCGAGCGAAGTGTTCGCGCGAGTAGAATCTCGCGAAATCCGCGTAAACCCGGGTGTTTCATTCATCAATTCGCGCCGACGGTTTTTATTTTGGTGTGTAAACGCGCCCGAGGAGTGCATTCTGGTACGGTGAGTGACTCGCCGCCGGCGGGCGGAGCTTGCCTCGCGGCCTGTTCAACTGTGATGTCGGTAGGAAGCACCGCCCGACTGGGCGCTTCCGGTAAATGAACCCAGCAGATTGAGTGGGTTACTGCGGAGGTGGGGATTTTCGACGATATTATCTTGAATGAGATGTATATTTAGGTGTGTAATAAAGTATGTTCTGGACCAGGCAAAATACTCCGGTCTCCGGTTACCGGGGAACTGAACGTGAGGGACGTCGGTGCTTCACGACACTCCTCCGGTTCAACATCTTTATGAGGAATACTGACCTTCATTTTTAATATCAGACGCTGCTTGACATTACTAGGCACATATATTAAACATAACACTACATTGAGTTTAATTGTATGCTATTGAATGTAAAATAAATTCAAGTCGGTCTGAGGTTTGGTGAGAAACAAGCCTACTACTATTCTCATTCACATTAGAAACTGACGGTTTGGTTTGATTCTTAATAGTTATGAATTCATTACTTTGACCCCATTAATTATCATCAGCAGGGGCAGTGTTGCATCGTGGTCCAACAGAGACAACCATCCAAACATGAGAACAATATGACGAATAAAAAATAAGTTATTTAATTCCTGTGTTCAGTAAACACCATAAAAAGTCTCTACTTTAAGGCAGTCTGTACAGATTAAACTCAAGTCCTCAGTCAGTCAAAGTAGTCCTCTATGTCGATGTTGGGGTTCAGCAGCTCGTCCTTGTAGGGCGTCAGGTCCATTTGGTTGAGGATCAGATTCTCAAAGGTTTCCTCCAGGTCCGTCTCTCCTATCAGCACGGCGCCCACCATCTTACCCCCCCTCAGCACCACCTGGGGGGGGGAACCAGGAGGTCATTCACTGGTAAACAATAACAACCTCACAACACCTCGAAAAAACTGAATCCCACCATCCCAACCTTACCATAACACAAACCTACTCCGCCCAGAACTAGCCAAACCTCACTAACACTAACATAACACGACCTAACCCTAACACTAACATAATTCTACTTAACTCTCAACACTAACATAACACAACCTAACCCTCAACACTAACCAAACATTACCTAACCAACCCTCTGTAATGCTAACACTAATGTTACACTACCTAACCCTCAACACTAACATAACACTACCTTACCCATCCTCCCCAACACTTACCTAACCCTCAATGTTAAAATAACACTTCCTAAACCTCAACACTAACATCACGCTACCTAACCCTCAACACAACATAACATAACACTACCCTACCAAGGCCTCACCTTCACGTACTCCTGGCCCTTTGTGCACCTCACCAGCAGCTCGTGGTCGGCCCCCAGTCCCTGGGCGTTGAACTTCCCCAGGATCACCACCTGGGCCGTGGAAACACGAGTCAAACAAGTGTTGTTCTAGAGGAATCCGTGGAATTAGCCCGGGACGAGGTCGGTGACCTCCAGAGGAGAGGCCTTATGTAAGACGATGGAGGCCCGACCGGCTCCACGTCAGGGGGCTGGCACCCTGCAGCCATCCCCCACCCCGCTGAAGAATGTTCCATTCATCCCGCCGGCCGCCCCTGTACTGTAGCGCCTCCAGGTTCAAGCCTGGGTTCAACACGTTTTACACGGCAGCGAAGAGCACATGGCAGAGAGGACAGAAAGTGGGCTTAGATAACACGTGAACGCAACCTTAGAGAGATAGGGTTGGGAACCCTAACACTACCTAACCTTCAACACTAACATAACACGACCTTACCCCCCCCAATACCAACACTATCATAATACTACCTAACCCTGAATACCAAGTCCCATAAGTGATAGGACGACTTGAGTCATTGTGCGACAGAATCCAACCAGTCACTCAATCCACACTGATTTGGACCGGATGCTAAAACATACAACATCCTGTATTTAAAAATGGATTTGCCATTTAGCGGAGCGGGGATTTCAATCGGTCCCTCTTGTCTCCCTGGGGGACGGAGTTAGCAGCCTAAGGAAGGCTTCAAACAACATGAAACACAAGCCAACCGAGTCCACGTGTTGAATCCTGCCCACACCGGCCGACCACGCCACGCCCCAGGTGGGTTACTGGCAGGAGAGAGGGCGGGGCTTCTGAGGGAATGATGGGTTTCGGTTAAATAAGTCTAATGTCCGCTGCGACCCGCCACCTAGGTTGCTTTGACTGGGCTTCTCCAAACACAAGGACGCAGGCTGGTGGTGTTTCAGCCGGTTTATTGTGGAGGTTTGTAGGTAATGATGCATGGTGTGGTGCTTCCCTGCTGCCATGTAGGAGGTCTCTGAGTGCTCGTGGTCATGGCTGGGTTAACATGGGATTACTCTATTTGCAACAGGTGTGCAGCCTCCCCCAGCCCCAGGTGAGGCTGTTTAAACCAGCCTGTACCTTCTCCTGAGTCCTTATCCCCAGAGCGAGGAGCATGAGCACATGACTGTTATGCTGTTTAAGCCAGCCTCCCCCAGCCCCAGGTGAGGCGGTTTAAACCAGTCTCACCTTCTCAGTCATTATCCTCAGAGCGAGGAGCATGAGCACATGACTGGTGTGCTGTTTGAACCAGCCGCCCCCAGCCCCAGGTGAGGCGGTTTAAACCAGTCTCATCCAGCCCCAGAGTCTAATCAGACTCAGTCAGGTGAGGCTGCTCAAACCGGCCTCAGAGTCAGAGTCAGCCAGGTGAGGCTGCTCAAACCGGCCTCAGAGTCAGACTCAGCCAGGTGAGGCTGCTCAAACCGGCCTCAGAGTCAGAGTCAGCCAGGTGAGGCTGCTCAAACCGGCCTCAGAGTCAGACTCAGCCAGGTGAGGCTGCTCGAACCGGCCTCGAGTAAGACCCCGTCCCATTACTCTCCCCTTGACGAGAACACTTGCTTTGAGTTCCCTCCACAGTAAATTTTCCTCAAAGAGGGAAGTGAGAAACAAGCCTACGACTATTCTCATTCACATTAGAAAATGTGACCCGTGTGTCGAAAATAATACGACCTACACATTCAGATCGTATAGTTAAATCAAGTTAAATAATGTATAAATAATTTATACTAATGTATAACTGTTTGAGAATCATGGGAAAATTGCTGCTTGCTGAGTTTGCAAGATATCCTGGGTGATTCGTGATAGTCCCTTAGCTGCAAGTGAGGTACCAAGCTGGCTAGGAGCCAAGGGATGATTTTAAGGGAAGACTCCCTCTTGCTCCCAAAGTATTGGAACACCCCACCCCTCCGCGGTAACGTGCAAATTCTAAGGCTAGGGCTAAAATCTAGGGCTAGAGAGAGTGGGACGGGGCCTGAATCAGACAGGTGAGGCTGCTCAAACTAGCCATCATACACACCCACACTCCTACTGCAGGCTTAGTGGTGGGAAGGGAGACCTCTAATCGAGGGATATCCATTTCCGATAGAATTATTACTTTGTCAAATTCTACGTCAAAACCCCATATTTATTCTCCTGGTTTTCGTCGTTGTCCTCCTAGTCATGTGCTCATGCTCTTCACTCTGGGTATAATGACTCAGGAGAAGGGACGTTTCGTTGTGTGAAAATGCTACAACTCATGACTTCATCTAGCCTAGCTAAGCTTAGCACAACATTTAAACGCTATTTGGGCGTGTATTTAGAGACGTTGGCTCCGCCCACCCAGGAGGTAGCCCAGATTGGAGAAGCCGCTGAACAGGACGGTACCTTGTAGTTGAAGAACTTGGTGATGTGGGCGAAGAGCTCGAAGCAGAAGTCCAGCTCGATGGGTTGGGTCTGGACGTCCGCCGCCATGCAGCGGCCCGCGAACCAGCCCATCTGACGCGCCTGCGTCCACAACCGCATCTGGGGTCAAGGGTCACATGTAGGTTAGCATTAGCACCGTGTGTTAAAGTTAACATGCATGTTAGCATTAGCACCATGTGTTAAAGTTAACACTTATGTTAGCATTAGCATCATGTGTTAAAGTTAACTTTTTTGTTAGCATTAGCATAACCATCTCTAACCTAGTATCTAAACCTAATCCTCTCGAACCTAATATCTATATAAATTGTAATTATTTTCTGCCAAATAATAGACTATACTCAATGTATTGTCGCCTAATTAGCCTTGTTCCCTTGATGCATGTCGATACGTGTCAGATACAAGAACAGAGTATGTATTCAGTGTGAGGCCTTTACATCGTTAACTGTATAATGCAGTCTCCAGGGGGCCACTAAATACACACTACATATATGACACTGAATACGCCTAACCAACACATAACCACATGTCTCTCAAACCAGGGCTCCGAACCGGTTCAAGGAACGAAAACGAAAACCGAAAACGAACAGAATTTTACGAGGAACGGAAACGGAAATGAAAACCAAATGGTCTTCAACTGTTCCGGAACAGAAACGTTATTCTGAAATCCCCAAAACCGGTTAATAACAGGGTTTTTTCGTTCTCTATATAGCCTATAAAATTTCACAAAAGCATAGCCTATTTCATCATCGCGTTCACTTCGCCGCCCGCTAAGCTCAGTTGTCACAAATTCCCACCACCACCCTGGCGAGAGGCGATTTGGAAGCACTGAGCAGTTGCACTGAGCTCTATCTTCGAATGTAGATTTACAGTTAAATTGTACGTTGTTGGAGAGACTTGGGTATTTGTGAGCAACATAGAAAATACAACATATTCGCTTATGGCGGGGTTATAAATGATTGAGCGAGCCTCTATATCTGAAGATCTCCATGGAATATGGATACAACTTACAACCAGGTAAGGAGTTTCTAGCCCACTTATCCAGAAATGATTTTGATACAATATTATATTTATCATACAATATAGGCTACGGTCAGCATTAGTCTGCCTGGTATGTGAGATGAATATCGCAAATATCTTTGGATGCTGCCTGTGATTTATAATTTTTGCCCATTTAGACTACTGTGTAAATTAAGGGCAAATACCAATAACTAGGTCTATTGTAAGGTATCGACCTATTCACCAGAAGTGGGACATAGACTACGTTTGTGCAGGATAATGTGGGCAGGCCCGGTTCTACCTGAAATTACATTCTTGGCGACACCTCCGAGGGGGGGGGGGGGGGGGGGGGCTGCGACCTTCAGTGGGGGTTTCAGTCCACAATAACAGATAATCCCCCATCCCCCCCTTGTCCGTTCTATTTGGAAATATGTTTGATAAAGGCGTTCGCCTAGGATGCATTGTTTCTTGTTGGTGGGCGTGCCCTTAACCTGCGTCCGCGTCCAAGTTTGATTGACATGATCAAAGCCCACCCGCTCCCTGATGACATCCCCTCACTGCTGTCTACACACCCGATTATAAAACACGCATTTCAAAAATCGAGTCTGACTGTCAATAACAATGCGGGACAACGTCTCAATTTGCGGGACGTGTACAAAGTAATGGAAATGCGGGACTGTCCCGCACAAAGCGGGACCTTCAAGCCCTGTCTCAAGCTGATGTGCCCCAAGTTGAGAGACACTAGTTTGAGAGACATTTGGTATCCCTAATATTATACAGCATGTATCCAGACAGAACACAGCTGTGGTTCACAGTAGAGCTTCAGGATCATCTGGCTGCTGGGTTCTGCGGTTCTGCGGACGTCTCCGTCTTCACGGAGTGCCGCTCGCCGTGGTGGGAGGAGCCTAACCAGACGAATGGTTCCAGGTGTATTTGCTTAAGCATACAGGGTTATATAGCGACGACACGGAGGTTATGGCTCCCCACCGGAGGTCAGCAACCGTGACATCATTTGACTAGACGACCACTAGCACGCCAGACGCACCTGCTGCCACAGGGCACTGGGCTCCCAGCATGCACTGCACACGTCGCCCGCCGCGTAGACGTCAGGCTCCGAGGTCATCATGTGGTCGTCCACCCGCAGCCCGCCGTCCTCCGCCAGGGAGAACTGAAGAAGAAGAAAAGGAACTTCAACATCAACAACAAGCCGAGTGAGCCCGCCATGTTGGCGAGTCACCGCGTGAGTGATGTCACCGCGTTGTCGTGAGCGATGTCACAGCGTTGGTGATGTCACTGCATTAGCCTGAGTGATGTCAACGCGGTGGTGATGTCAACGCGGTGGTGATGTCACCACGTTAGCGTCAGCTGTGGTTCACCGGCCTCATTGGTCAGCGGCCTGTTCACGACGCATTGGCCCAAAGAGAGACACTTTCGATAAGTACACTCTACCGCTCTAGCCCCTTTCCCCTGCAAACAGTAGTGTCCTGTTTATCACTGTGCTGGAGCTGGGAGAAAACGCAACTGCTAAAGGGTCGTGTTTATGAAATACACACATGCAAAAACACAATCCCAGTTCCTGTCTGCGTGTGCGTGTACGTGTGTGTGCGTGCGTTCCAGGTAACACAATGACTCATCTTCCCTATTAAGTACAAACAGATACACAACACCAGCACATAACTTGGTATTCTACCACATACTAGGAAGGCTCGCGGCTTGACAGGATGAGCCGTTAAACCATCTGCAGCTAAAGCAGCCAATGGGGAGGTCTGATACTACTCCCAGCCTATGGGAAGGTCTGATGCTGCTCCTCTGATCTGGGTTTGTTTGCTCACCATGCAAGCGCATGGTGGCGTTTCCACGTCAACAGAGAATGCACTGTTGACGTGGAACAGCTGATCAGAGTGGTACTGGCCCTCCGCTGAAGTCACATGACCGCAGGCACACCCTTTACGAGTCATACGGATCACATGACCCATGTATGCAAAACCCTTGTGATGCAGACTTAAGTGGAACCGAGCCTAAAGGAGAAGTGAATTGTGGTCTTTGCAATGGAACCGCGAACGTAGTCAACATTGAAGAAATGTTAGGATATTAAGACGCAGCCATCACAGATTAACATTCCTGATTCACACAGACGGCGCTCACCTTCTACACATTGTACAGAGACATGAGATCCTCAGGTCATGAGTGACTGTGTTATATAAGACAAAGTGGAAGGGGATTAGCATATTCTGCAAAAAACAAGCTTGTGGTTACTTCGCCCATTATGGAATGGCTGCGTTTGTATTTTCTATCAATAAGATCGCTGAAGTGGTAGACTGCCACCCCACTGCTCTTTGTCTCCATCGTCTTTCAAAACTGTAATCCAAAAGCAAACCATATTCAATATCTCACTAACTTTACCGCGGCTTTTAATCGAGTGGGAACCTTCTCAAACGTAATACTAATGCGTATGTATAACATCGTTATTATCCTGATATAACGATGGAATCATTCAGAGTATCTGGTTTCTGTTCTTCTTTTAAGTGTGCAAGCTCATTTATTGCATGTATTAATGCCTTTTATTGTGTGTATTAAGTACATCATTTGGATTAACTGTGTATTAAGTACATCATGTGGATTAACTGTGTATTAAAGGTTGTATCAGCGATTCTGATTGAAACATAAAGTATCACATTCATCTGCTTTTTCCTCACAATGCGCTAGCTGCCCGTCCCATAAGCAGGCTGTCAAAAAAACGCGTCTCTCTAGGCAGCCTAGGGTCCGAGATCGCACACACAAACAAATGGTACTACCAACACCTCAAAATCAAAATAAACAGTGTTCCAACCAATCACAGACAAGGGGTGGGTGTTGTGGTGTTTCGCGCTCGTGCACGCGAAGTGGTAGCTACAAATTCCTGTTGCATTTTTCATGCACGTTCATGAAAATGCGCGTCCATGATCATTTTCAAAACACGGGAGGGAGGGGCTAGCTGGCTCTGTTTGTTTGGAATCTCGCAACGGAAGTCAGGGCAACCAGAATCGCTGATACAACCTTTAAGTACATCATGTGGATTAACTGTGTATTAAGTACATCATGTGGATTAACTGTGTATTAAGTACATCATGTGGATTAACTGTGTGTATTAAGTACATCATGTGGATTAACTGTGTGTATTAAGTACATCATGTGGATTAACTGTGTATTAAGTACATCATGTGGAGTAACTGTGTATTAAGTACATCATGTGGATTAACTGTGTATTAAGTACATCATGTGGATTAACTGTGTATTAAGTACATCCTGTGAATTAACTGTGTATTAAAGTTCATCATGTGGATTAACTGTGTGTATTAAGTACATCATGTGGATTAACTGTGTATTAAGTACATCCTGTGGATTAACTGTGTATTAAGTACATCATGTGGATTAACTGTGTGTATTAAGTACATCATGTGGATTAACTGTGTATTAAGTACATCATGTGGATTAACTGTATTAAGTACATCATGTGGATTAACTGTATTGAGTACATCATGTGGATTAACTGTGTATTAAGTACATCATGTGGATTAACTGTGTATTAAGTACATCATGTGGATTAACTGTGTGTATTAAGTACATTATATGGATTAACTGTGTATTTCCTTACTTTGTTCCCCTGGAGGAAAGCATCCACGTTTGGCACGACACCAGTCGCGCTGACGACGAAGTCACAGCCCACCGTCCTCCCATTGGTCAGCCGGACATAGACGGGCCACGCCCCTACAGTGGGGGGCACCATCAGTTGACCTTTGGCTCTGTGTTGATGTTCATCGTACCAGGACATTCACAGACGTCCATCGTGAGAAGAACGTGATGGTAAGTAAGCGGTATAACAGGGGGGGGGGGGGCTCACCGTAGTCCGCCTCAGGAGGGGGCTGGGGTCTCAGGGGGTCTGAGGTAGTGAAGATGTCCTGCACCTCACACTCGTACTCCACACGGACCCCCTGGGGGGTCTGGCCACAGAGGAGGAGGAGGAGGAGGAAAGAGTTAAACACACTGAACACTTGCTGGGCAGGGGGCAGACTGGTCTGGGCTTGGCCCCCCATGCTAAGTAAGGGCCCTGCCTGTGGGACTTTTATGAGCCCGTAAACTGGGGCCTTTTCCCCCTACAACTTTGAGTTTTTGGGCCAATAATGGATGGAAAGTAATGCCCTATACCAGGGTCTGTGACCTTCACCAGGGATTTGTGACCTTCCCCATCGAAAGAGACCTTTCTGGTCACAAAATACAATTCATCTCTAGCCATAACACCTATTTTACCCCTAAGATGAGGACAAAACAGAAGACAAAGTTCTACAGTAGCTATACTGTTAATAAAACAACTAGCAGCCTATAGTTTGATGCATTTATGGAAACGTGTAGTTGTAGGATGTGATGTTTATTTTGGTAGACAAAATGTTAAAAACACTTTATTTTGTTTAAGTATCACAGTTTGACCTTGATCTCCAAAATAAGACCTGTTCCGTTTGGAAGAAAAAACTAAAAACCCATAATGTTTTCAAAGCTACTGCCATGGGGAGGGGCCCGAGGAACGCGTTCTGCGGACCCCTGTGACCAGCTCCTCAGTGAAACCCGTTCTGCTGGGTGAGTGTGTGCATTAAATTAGCATGAGCTCAGGTTACACATGACGACAAAAGGTCGCACAAACTCCTGTGGCATCCATCTTCGATTACTGATCTGAACACACACACACACACACACACACACGCACGCACACACACTGAGAGTTCTCGGAAGGAGGGGGGGCGTGTTATCTCCATGGTTACGACCCACAGCAACCTTGTGATACTTCGTTGTGTATAAGCATTCGAGCAATTCGCTGAACCCACACCATCAAAATGTACCACTGCTCGCACGGAACTTCACCATCCACACACACACCATGAGGTTAGACCACAGGTGTCTGAGAAGCCTAACCCCTCTCTCGGACGCCGCAGTCAACCGCTGCCCAGACGCAGCTCTACACGTGTGAACCCACCTGGTGTCCCTTGGTCGTGGTGTCGTAAAAGGCACTTCAAAGTCCCAAAAACAACGCTATCTGCATATCGGATTTGAGTGTTCACAAACTGTAGGATTTCACTCCAGTTTTCTCTTAACTTCTTATTTCAGTAGCAGACAAAATGGCATTGATTACTGATTAGTATGTTGAGGGTTCTTTTTTTTTGTTTTAAAACACACATCAAATACACATGTTGCCAAACTCGCGTGCGAGTGCGTGCGTTCCTGCGCATGTGTAAGAATCCTAATTCCATGCTTCCAGCTGACCTGGTTTGGACAGAAGAGGATCAGGACTGTTAACAGGGTTGAGCCTGACGTCTCACCTCCTCCGCCCCCCTCAGCAGGAACCCTTCATGCCAGTCTGGACCCAAAGCACTGCCAGCGCCAGTAGAACCAGAACCGGGTCTACGCCGGTCCCCACCTGGTTAAAGAGATACAGACACACACAATAGCGTGACTCTTGAGGTTGAACTTTAACACCACGTTCTCTTAGGTCTCTGTGGTGTGTGACTGCCCTCTACTGGTGAAGCAGCTGTTCTACTCTTTCAGATTTATTTTACTTTAGATTGATGGACATTGTATCGTCAACCAAGCCCTCCTCTAAGGTTGGAAGATGTCTTTGTTCTAACAAAGGTTGTGGTTTTGATTCCCAGCCTGCCTGGAGGCATACTACAGCCATTTGGCCCCTAGCCGCTCCTTGACGAGGTACAGGTGAATCCCTCCCCTACCTGCTCCTTAACGAGCTGCAGGTGAATCCCTCCCCTACCTGCTCCTTAACAAGCTACAGGTAAATCCCTCCCCTACCTGCTCCTTAACGAGCTGCAGGTGAATCCCTCCCCTACCTGCTCCTTAACAAGCTACAGGTAAATCCCTCCCCTACCTGCTCCTTAACAAGCTACAGGTAAATCCTTAAGGAGCTACAGGTGAACTCCTTAACGAGCTACAGGTGAACTCCTTAACGAGCTACAGGTGAACTCCTTAACGAGCTACAGGTGAACTCCTTAACAAGCTACAGGTGAACTCCTCCATGAGCTGCAGGTGACCCCTGTGAGTGGTGGGGGCCCCGTGTGGTACGGACCTGCGGTGAAGGTGTGGAGGCCCCCCTCCGGGCCCCCGTCAGGGCCCCCCTCAGGGCCCTGCTCCGTGGTGTAGCGGGCCCTCTTGCAGACCGCGTCCCGGGGCGGCCGCTGGGCCTCCAGTGACGGGATGAGGAACTGGGCGGCGCCCGCGTCGAAGAATGTGTTCCCGATGGCCTTGTCCTTCACGGCCCAGACCACCTCGCAGCCCCCCACCTCGAACCTGAAACACCACCAGGCCGTTACAGCCTTCCCCGTGTCTGAACGCTGTGGGTCTGACACTGTGCACCTCAGACGGATCAGGAACACTGGTACGGACCAGAGCTCGGGTCCGTACCAGTGTTCAATTTCTTCTGGAATCATCTATCATTGCACCTGTTTTAATCCAAACATTTTACCTCATCATCATTTATGCCCTTTGCTAAACAATAATCAATAACAGTTTTTAGCTGTGCCCGTTTTTCCTTTCCATGTTCAACTAAACATGTAAAATAAATGCCTTGAAACAAACAGCACCATCTTTAGTCATACACTGGTTACTGCAGTTCTGGTCATATCAGTTGGAACAAATGGGCGCCAATCAGAGTATTTTGAGTCCACTTACACCAACTCCAGGGCAATGCCTCCATTTCCAACGACGACAATCCTCTTGGCGCTGGACAACCGCTTCTGAAACTCCTGCAAACACGCAAACGTTGTCAATGTACCGGACGTCATCGGAAAACCAACGGCGCGGACTGTGGTCTTCAGGGATGTAACTGCCCCTGCAGTTGAAAACTAGGAAGGCTCCAGGAATATGACTTCCTAAAGACTAGACTATCAGTAGTAGTGGACCTCTCGGCTCCAGCGGTCTGGGGGGATTACATAGGTGACCTACCTGAACACTGTCGGTGTCGCGGACCCCCAGGACGTAGGGCCGGTCCTTGGTCAGCAGTTTGGGTCGGGCGCCGCTGCAGATACACAGCTTCTCGTAGCCCACCGAGCGTCCGTCCCCCGTCTGCAAGGTCTGCAGAGAGGACAGACAGACAGAGCATGATGGACAGGACAAGTAGTTGTCTGTAGTACAAGACCAGGACAGCATCTATATATGATATTATACTCTATTTTTGAGTCTGCTGCTGGCTCGTCCGGCACAACGAGAAAGATTCAGTCAAGTTGTCACCGAAATTAAGGAAGAGTTTCCCAATGACTTCCTGCAACACAAACTTGAACTTTATTGAAATTCCCATTTCGATTTATTATCCTAAAACTAATCTTGAAAGGATCAATCCCTTCTTGTTTTTCCTGTGTTTAGTTCTGTCATCATTAATGTCCTGACTTCATGTCGGTATCTCTCCCAGATCAGAAGCCTGTGTATATTCTCTGACGGAATATTACGGCAACAGTACTGTATGTGTAGGAGGGCTTCAGCTCACATGCTGGTCTGCCTGGAGGCTTCTGACGGGCGACTGGATCACCGTGACGTTGGGATACTTCTCCTGCAGCACGCTGGACGGACGCTCCTCCACGTCAAACTCCTCCAAGGTCTGAGACACCTGAGGTGGAGACGATAAGTGAGCGGACATTCAGTCAGTTAAATATCAGGGTACACAACCGCTAACCATGAGAACAGTACAGGTCAGCAACATGATCAACTATTCATACATAAATACATTTCTTGTTTGAAATAAAATAAATATTAGTTAAAATAAACAATAAAAGTTTGATTTAGTGCTGCACAATTAGGTACAAAAACAACACAGGATAGAGTGCAGAGTAGCTTGGAATCATAGTATCAGGTAGACACTGTACAACATGTTATAAATGTAAGAGACTTGAAAGAGAAGAGGTGGTGGGGCCAAAGAAAGTGGGATACACACATGGCAGGCGAAAGCTGAACAAGGTATGGAAGTAAATAGGCTTTGGGAGGATAGTAGTATCTGAATAAATCCAACAGTTATATTAAAACATCATTGATGTAAACCACCAAAAAACAACAGAGAGGAGGAACATCACAACATGGTTAGATTCCCAGCTCTTCCCTGTGACATCAAGCAAGACACCTAACCCCTTCAGTCCTTGTGTATAAGAGAGACATATATCGTCATATATTAACTCAGATGTCACCACCCCTACCTGTTTAAAGTTGGCGACCGCCTTGATGTGCGAGGCGGCTGTGATGAGCCCGACTTCCGCGGAGGGGAAATCGGACGCCAGCTGAGGACACAAGAGATCCGGAGATTTGTTGTGCCTGTATGTTTGTGTGCATGTCAATCATGGCACCCATCGCACTCCTCAACATCCCTGGAAGGAGGGATTCCCCACTCTTCGTTCATTCTCAAGATTTCTTCCTTGCTAATCAAGGGAGTTGTTTCTTGCCCTCTGGTGGAATAGGGTCAGGGAGGTGTCATAAATATACGGACTGTTAAGCCGTTTGAGACTGTACCTGTGATTAAGGGCTATACAAATAAAGTTTAATTGAATTTAGGCCATGATGGCCGAACTGCCTCTGAGTTCAGGCTCCTCAAAACACAGTCAACACATCTATACGATGTCAACTACGACCCCAGTCCCGTCTCACCTGCTCTACACATGTCACCCCTGCGATGCCTCCTCCGATGACCACGAACTGGAATCTCTGCATTGTGTTACTGGCCATCCTCTCAGAGGAGCTAACGTTAGCGAGCATGCATAGTTAAACAAGAGTTAACTAAAGACTGACGTTCAATACAGACGGAGATATATGACCGCCAAAGGCTTAGACACTAATTAAATCCACAAAATAACAGAAACTTGAAACTAAAGTGGTAAGAATCCTCAAGTTGTACTTCTTATTCCGCATTAGGGAGACAGATAGCGTATTTACAACCTGCTACGGAAAGCCTTGCGTCCAAATGTCTTCGGGTAGAAGATCGCATTTTAAATAAGCCGTTATAAAGGTGACGTTATGAGGTTATAACAGATTAACTGTTATAAAAATTAATACATTTTTAATTGTTCGGAGTTTATTGGTATTAAGATTTGTCTCGTTGGGATTATGGTAAATGGGCCATATAGGCCTATATAGGCTATATGCAAAGTCTGTTTGTGTGTGTGTGTGTGTGTGTGTGTGTGTGTGTGTGTGTGTGTGTGTGTGTGTGTGTGTGTGTGTGTGTGTGTGTGTGTGTGTGTGTGTGTGTGTGTGTGTTGTGCGTGTGTGTGTGTAGGCCTATGTATGTTTAAATATATAAATTTGTTTGTGTATGCATTAATGTATTATATATGCGTGTGTGTGTGTGTGTGTGTGTGTGTGTGTGTGTGTGTGTGTGTGTGTGTGTGTGTGTGTGTGTGTGTGTGTGTGTGTGTGTGTGTGTGTGTGTGTGTGTGTGTGCGTGCGTGCGTGCGTGCGTGCGTGCGTGTGTGTGTGTGTGTGCATTATTGCGTGCATAATGTGTTTTGCGGCTATCAGATGAATAGGCCTACTCAGAGATTATGGAGCCAGCAGGTCAGTCCATCCTAACATCCATCACAACAATCAGGAGTTTCCTGCATCAACACACACTTCACTGATCATTAGTGCTATGTGACGGGGGGACTTGACACGTTCCGGACCGTCTCTCTGTCGGCATGTTCAGCAGATAATTGCCTCGTTGTTTTTTGTATTCGTCTGAAAAAAAGCGCAATTTGTCTATTTCAGTGAATCCATTTGTGCTTCGGGTTGAACAGGATGCGCTCAGGGTCGCTTGGAATCAACGGCGGGTTATATGTCGCGCGTCATTGCGCGGTATGCTTTTAAGGTAGCCTACCGCTATTTAAAGCATTACGCATCCACATAACGTAGATGTACGTACTGTAGGGCCCGGAACGAACTTGATCTGTTATGAATGACCGACCGTCAGAGATATCTTTGTTTTATTTTGCTCTGATGAATAACGCTGATATAAGCCTAACACCTAATTAAACTCCCCTCTCCAATACTCGTCCGATTTGTTGGGGAGCAGTCTCTTGATTTTATTTAACCAGTGGATTACAATAAAGATGACCCATGTGGGAAATAACTAGTTAACTTAACTCAAATTGTGTGTAAATCATTTGTCTACAGGTAATAATAATAATAATAATACATTAGGCTTATAGCGCTTTTCTAAATGCTAAAATACTCATATAAATATTATTGAATAAGAACCAGGGCTTTTAAAATTAGTGCGATAATAACGCGTTTACCTAATCTTATTTGAACTCGTAGGAGTTGACGCATTAACGCGCGTTCTCTTTTCTTTCTGTGATTTTGAAAGTTTTTTCCCACATGTCACATTCATTACAGAATATTATTTTTGTTTAATATTCAACCGACACTGAGTGAGTCAATAATACAACTCCCTCAAGATCACTTTGTTAAAGTTTTAACTAATTATGTGTCATTCCATTTGATAATCACATTTAACTTCAATCGGAGTGGATACAAAATTGATTATTTTAAAAAATGCGATAAATCGTGAGTTAACTCGATGAGTCGCGTATAAAAATGTTAATCGTTTGACAGCTCAAGAACGTGTATAATTAAAAAGATGAACAAAATAAGAAGGGGAGAGAAGGGATGCAGGGTGAAAGCAATCTTAAAAAGGTGGGTTTTGAGGGCCTGTTTAAATGAAGGGAGAGTGCAAGCCTGTCGGATGTTAGGCAGGTCGATATGTGGCAGTGTGAGGTGAGGATACCTTTATTTTATCTGATGTCAGAGGCCTGCCTGACTAGTAGAAAGCACTTAGAACCTATTTAGGGCTGTACATTTTAACATTTTATTATAAAAACACATCACAAATAAACATGTAGTGGAAGGCTACATACACATCTGTTTGTATCATCTTGGTGTATCGACTTCATTATATTCGTTTATTCATGATGAGATTACTTGATACACGCCCAACAAAAACACATTTCAAACGCTTTAAAACAATCGACACAAGCACAACCTTTTTAACTGAAGTTCACCAAAGGCACATAAAAATTGCGTTCATGCTCATGATCCTATTACCATGAATCATTGAACTCGCGGATCTTCCCACTCGATCTGAAGTGAGCGGTGTATTGTGGTGGTTCTTGACCTCCGTCCCCTGGGACTAGAAGTCCGGGAAACGGACGGCCAGCACGCTCCTCTTGCCGTACGTGCCGGAGCCAACGTTGGTGGGCTCCAACAGTCCCGTCACCCCGATGGTGTTACTGGACCGCCCCATGAAGTCCGCCAGTCTCTGCGTCACGCAGGTGGCCGCGTTGCACTTTCTCTTCGCGATGTGATGGCTGCAGGGAAATCCTTTGTTAGGACACTTGATTGATTGTTCTACTTTCACTCCGTTACTTTCCAAAATAATTCGTCGTCCTATCCTCTGCCTCATTTAGGTCTACGATGCGTCCATGAGCAAAAAAAACCTGAAACACCATGGACCTAGTAGGCTACTGAAAAGGTTTTTTAAATGGATAATAATTAATTTTAGGCCTACTTCCAAATACAATATTGTATTGTTCTAATAAATATAAACTAGCCTTTAATAAAGAGTTACCCAACAACCAAAATAAATCGCAGTATGAGCGCCACCTCTAGGTGAATAATGGTCATTACAGCTGCAGTTTCTGATTTGATGAAATGACCGCTCCCATAAGACGAGTGACGTCAACATCTCATGAAATCAACATCTCAACACCTCCAGAAATCACAAAATTACAGGTGCATTGCAAGCCACCATCAACCCCCCACACCCCTTGTACACACTTATTGTATGTTGTACATCCTTGCACTTAAAAACAGCACTGTGCAGTATCTTATCCTATCTTATTCCATCTTTGTTGTATAAGGAGAATGGGTTAACCAGAAGAATGTCAGTGCTTGGCACTTGGTTCTATGAACATCCTTACTGTCCCAACCACGATATATGGTTGTTTCTCATTCTTCTGACAAATGTACTTATTGTAAGTCACTTTGGATAAGAGCGTCTGCTGACTGTAAATGTCAATGTAAATCTTGTTTTCTATGAATAACCAGCTGAATGGTTTATTGGTGACTCTATAGGACTCTGTTCCAGAAGACTAGCCACTAGGCGGTACCTGTTGAGGGCGGTGAGGCCCCTCTGGGCCCGTGGGGCCGGCATGCGCAGGAGAAGATCCGAGAGCATGTCTTGAGGCTGCCAGTCTTCAGCTTCTTGAAGAGCGATCTCTGGCTCCCTGGCGAAGGATGGGCTGAAGTACCTGCATTACAGGGGAGGGGTCAAAGGTCAGACCCCATCCACATGATACCCTCTTCACCGCCTTGTGAGGGCCACAGGATACAAGTGGCCACTTGGGTTTCAGAGGCCTCGGCTGGCTACTTCTCCTCCACTCTCGTCCTCTCCAAGTCTCCTCCATTCCTGCCTTTCTTCCTCTTTCTTCCTCCCTTCCCCCCGATCCGTCTGTCCCCAGGCGTCACGTCTGATCTGGTGTTCGTCTCTTAGCTACAGGTTTACATTAACCTGACATTCAGTCGTTTGGCGGAAGCTTTCATCCACTTACAGCTGAGGAGGAGGACAAATCGAGGCTTACAAGGAAAAAGCAAACTTGTGCTGCATTGTCTTGTTTTGGAAAAATTAAAAGAAGACAGAATCTAGAGAAGCTAAAGAAACCAAAACCACAAGGTTGTGTAGCGTTCTCATGAGCCACAGTGTGTGAGATGTTGCATCTTGGAAACACAGTGATGGTCCATCTGTCCCTTGTTCCCCTAGACTCTGCATTACCCCCCCCCCCCCCCCACACACACACACCCCTCCTACGCACTTATTGTACGTTGTGCGTCCTTGCACTTACAAAATAATACGTAGCCTTGTGTAGCCTCTTATCCTAGCTTTCTTTGAAGTGTACGGGGAATGGCGAATAGCGAATGTTAGTGCTTGGCACTCGGTTCTATGAACATCCTTACTGCATCGGCAGCGATATATTGTTGTTTCGTTGTCTTCTGACAAATGTACCTATTGTATGTCACTTTGGATAAACGCGTCTGCTAAATGCCCTAAATCGTAAATGTAACGTAAAGTGCATCTCCACGACGTGCGTTCTACCCCAGAGCTGACCCTGAGCGCGTGGGGTCAGTCTGGAGATGCAGCTCCAGGGGAGGACATGGCGGTGTGAGGCGGTGTCTCTGCTCACCTGAAGCCGTGTGGGGCCGTGTGAGCCGAGTCCAGCAGGAAGGGAAGGATGTAGAGGAGCACAGACAGCTTCAGCTGGCGCATCGTTCCGGAAGATTCCCTGAAACTATGGGACACGTCGTCGGCTTTCACGAAAAATTCACCCATTTAAAACATCTGTTACGCATAGAAAATATAACAATGTTCATTTAATAACTAGTCGGCCACATGTTTATTATTATTCCTACAATAATCAATCCAGAACATGTTCAGTTTGCACACAAAGCTATTTATGAACAACTAGTTGATTTCATGACTTATTTTATAATTAAAAGCAAGCTCATTTCTATATATCTCAAAGAACCAAATAACTTCCACACTGAGATAAGTTCATATCCAGGTCCGGTCCAAAGAGAAAGTCTAGCAGAGAGAGGGACGGTACTGAGTGAGGGACGGAGGGATAGGGAGAATGAGAAGAGACCAGTGGAGAGACAGAGAGACCTGGCTCGGAGAGAGAGACAGAGACAGGGAGAGAGGGACACAGAGATCTTGCGAGAGGAGAGAGACAGAGATTGGTAGACAAATAGAGAGACGAAGAAGAGAGGGGGGGGATGGATACAGTTTTGAGAGAGACAGAAATAGACAAGACGAGAGCAATGAGGAGAGAGTGACGGAGAGACGGAGAGCTGGAGCGTACCCACCTGGTTGGAGTCACTGTGGGCTGGTCCCCCTGGCTCTGGTTTGGTCTCTCCGCCGGAGGCTGCCTCCTGATGTTTATACCCTTCCTCTCCCCCTGCTCCTGAAGCCACCACCCCCTTTCAATAGATAGCCTCCCCCCCCATCTCACCCCGTTTAAGTGTGTGTGTGTGTGTGGGGTGGGTTGGTGGGGGCGTGTCTATATCAGAACCATTGCTCCCATTGGATTAATTTGGTACAACATGCTTTTTAACACACTCATTTCTGCACACACACGGACACACACACGTACGTCACCGTCTTCATCATCACCTTCGTCACCGCTGTCATCAGTGCCGTGGTGGGAGTGACCGCCGTGAACTCAAGCCCAACTCTCTAAAAGTTTGAGGACACTCGTACCACACACGCACGCACACGCACCCACGCACACGCACACGCACGCACGCGCACGCGCACGCACACACGCACACACACACACACACACACACACACACACACACACACACACACACACACACACACACACACACAGGCACCTCCTCAACTTCTAGTGGCCGTGAGCCCTGGCCCTCTGCCTCCCCCTAGGGGGCTGAGGATGATAAATAATGAAGCGGATCCAGGATGAATCCATCAATAATTTATGCAAACTCATTATTAAAAAACAATGATGAGCTACCCGATTTATTACGAAAATTAAAATTATCATAACTAGAAGTATTAAGAAAAATGGGTAATAATCTCTGCTGAACACGTGAGGAGGAATCCAAATCGAATTACTAGACTTGGCGTCGTACGCTCCGAACACAGTCCGTCGGTTCCCTTCCAGTGTCCCGTTCTGAACCGTTTGCTCTGAATCCTCGACACAGGCCTCTTTAGTAGGCGACGTTAGTCACTCGTTAGCCCCCCTGGGATACGAACGACCGCATGAGTCTTATTGAGAACCAGGCATGAATTTGGTTCGTCGAGAAAGTGAGATTAACATAGGCCTACAGGTGAAATTGTGTGTTTGTTTTTGAAGAATTTTAACATAAGTTACAAATGCGCTAATTGGTCATTAATTAGGCCTAGGCCTACATAAAAGTCAGCAGGTTTATTGTTTTTTACATCTACATTTTTCTGCATGTTAAATGACGTGTATACATA